>BRDA01001052.1:46589-56624 GCA_036984385.1 Crenuchus spilurus | reverse complement strand
TGTGTGTGTGTGTGTATGTATATATGTATGTATGAATACACATATACACACAAATACAGTGGGACCTCGGTTTTGGTCATTAATTCATTCTCAGGTGCCTGATGATAACTGAAATGAAAGATAACTGAAGAAATATTTCCCATAAGAAATAATGTAAATCCAGTTAATCTATTTCAGCACTCCAAAATATGAACAAAAATATATTTTATAAAGAATAACTAGTATTAGATACAGAAAACAATGAGAAATAAATACAAAAGACTAATCAAATGGATAAATGAACATTTAACATCACTATTTAGCTCTGTAATAGGTTTACGCTCTGTTTTAGAGTGTGCTAGTGTGGTCCAGCTGACAGCCTTTGTTTACTACACCCGTTCTCGGCCACTGTTTGTTTTCACACCCATTTTCAGGCGCTTCAGTGTGACGTGTTTTAGTTTGTTTTGAGTGTTATCAGCCAGAAAAACGGCAAACGTGTGGATGGATGCTTTGTTTTTGCAAAATTAGCGGTTAGGGCACGCAAACAAAAACTGGGTGATTGAGCGATAGCTGGGACAAAATTTTCCCTAAAAAAGTTGACAATAACTGAATTGTACAGCAAACGATAACTGAGGTTCAACTCTACATATATGCACATTTTACACAAAGAGACTTATTTAAAACTTTTAAAAAAAATTAATGTTGATACTGTTTGAATAGAACTCTATTTTTGAGATTTTGGATTTCTGATTTTCATGAGCTGTAAGCTGTACTGATCAACATTTAAACAAAAAAAAATGCTTGAATGGTCACTTGTTATAAATGTCCAATATTTGAATTTCAAACAAAAATACAAAATAAAAATATTAATTGTCATTAAATTAGGAACTACAAGGAACTTTTGCACAGTATTCGAATGTTTTGTTGTGGCACTGAGTAGCTGTAATATTTGAGTGAGCTGTGCTAATAATTCTGTTGTTTGTGACTTTCTGAAAGTTTGTTTAACATTAAGATCAAACAAGACGGTGTCACAGAACTGATTTTCCTGAAGTTGAAACCCTCCTCCTGTGTGTTACAGATAAATGATTCCTCAGTCTGTAGTTTATCTGACTGGCTTCTGGGTTGTTTCCAGGTAACAGTTACCTTTTCAGCAGCTTCAACCAATCAGCTCATCATGATTCTGCCTGTTGATGATCAGAAACATAATTTCATAAGGACTGCTTATGTTTAATTCCTGCAGTTTGTTACTGATTTGCTGATTTTACTCATTTTGCGCTTAATCAATGAACCAATCAATACGTTTCAAATCTCCTGTGCTTCTTTTTTTAATTTAAGATCTTTTTCATTGCTGGACTGTGGGAGATTTGCTCTCGCTGCATAAAAACACACAATCTGTCCTCATGCACTGTTTTTCCAACACACACACACACACACATGTAAAGGCTTATGAGGGCACTGTTTGTATCTTAGCTGGGTGGACAGTGGGGGTGAACATATGGGCTAACAGGGTGGCAGATGGCGTCTAAGCAGGCCACAGTGTGTGTGAATGAGTCTCAGAAACAGACACATACACACGTATATACATACACACAGCCCTGTTCTAAGCTCTCCTCTGACCCAAAGACACCTATAGTCCATTTTTAGCACAAAAAAATTATTATTATGCTGTACTATTGGATGGGACCAACATTCTGTCTGGTTTAGCAAAGTTGCTGTAGTTTTACTCTCTCAGGGCATCGATAGTTATTTAATAAGAATGGATTAGTTTATCAGGGCGATGTCTGTAAAGAAACACATTACACATCTCCTCAGTGATTAAAATTAAAAATAAAATAAAAAGGAGAGTTTCTAGTGGGTTTGATTTTCAGAAAACCTGGTTGCTGTCACATGATCATACAATCATGCTTATTATTATTTGTCCACTTATACACTTATTTATTTATTCTCACAATTATTTACTGTATTATGTCATCAGTGTGCATATAAAAAATTTTTTCCAGTTATTTATTATTAAAAGTAGGAGTTCCTGTAAAAGAAGAAATTACCGCAGGACCCCATCTAAATATGGCTTTAGACACACCAAATCTAAAGAATTTCATAATCTACAGTAATAAACAGTTATCTACAGCTGCTGTAACATTAGTTATGTTGTTAATATGAGGTTGTTTAATAGTTTTACTATAATCATGCATGGAAAAGTTAATTTGTCATATTTTTATATTAATTACATGTGAAGTCACATATTTCAAGCCTTTTTGTTTTAATGTTAATCAGTGTGGCTTACAGCTAATGAGTTGGCCAGTCGAACACAGTAATATGATGGTCAGTAGTAGTTGGCACTGTGGGCAGCTGCTGGGCATCTCCATAAAGCTTGTCAGCAGATTGAAGCATGAAGTGCTCTAAAATCTCCTGGTAGGTGTTGACTTTGGACTGAACACAGTGGACCAACAGCAGCAGCTCAAACCATCACAGACTGCAGAAACTGCACACTGGACTTCAGACAGCTTGGATTGTGTATCTCAGACTCTAGGAGCTGATATACAAATGAAATGCTAAACTGACTTTAATCTGAGAAGAGAAACAGTCCAGTTCTGGTCCTGCTTAGTCCAGGTAAGACACTTCTGATGTCGTCTCTGGTTCAGGAGTGTTGACACTGAATGTCTGTTATAAGCCAAGCTGATCAACAAAAAAACAAAAGGGCTTTTTAATGTAAATTATAAAGAAAAATGAACTTTACCCCAGTTTTTTAGTTTCTTGTCATGCTATTTTTAGCATTTAGCAGCCAGCATAGCTCGCTTTTACTGGAACATGAGCCGCTCTCCTGCGTGCCAACCTCTGGCACACTTCTCCATGGCCTGCATTGTCTCATTGCCCACATCTGGCACTGCTTTTGTGAGGGCTACGCAAGATCAGAAGAGACGGAGAGGAAAAGAAAGTAAAAGTTAGCTAGCATGAGTTGCTCAGTGAGTGGTTGGCTGGCAGTGTGGGATACGGTGAACCGAGAGGAATTGTGGAATGTATTTGTTTGCATGTCTGAGAGGGAAAAAAAGCGTGTGAGAAAGTGAAAGTGTTAGTGAATCTGTAAACCCTTATCGT
This sequence comes from Crenuchus spilurus, assembly GCA_036984385.1. Taxonomy (NCBI): domain Eukaryota; kingdom Metazoa; phylum Chordata; class Actinopteri; order Characiformes; family Crenuchidae; genus Crenuchus; species Crenuchus spilurus. The sequence continues at coordinate 53,549 of BRDA01001052.1, read as the reverse complement.
CTCCACCTCCCTGCAGGGCGTTTTTCCTGTTCTTCTGCCAAAGTCAGGGAACTCTTCTTGTGTTTGTTTTCCCAAAGAAATACTCACTGAAAGTTCACTTTGTATAAAAAAATGCACATATTAGACTCCCAAGCCTTGATCTAGGGTCATTTGTATAAGTAGGCTGTCATTAATATGTAATTAATTAATGATTTACCAGCATTTCCTTTTAATCCGAGAAAGCCCGGCCTTCTCCATCAGTGTTGCTGACCTGCTTGACCATCGTCATCGTCATGTCTCTTTCATGTATTGCCACATTTGTTTGCTTGTATTATGATGATTGTATTCAAGCCCTGATGTGGTTAACTCTTTCCTGTGCTGTTTTGTCTGTGTGTGTGTGTGTGTGTGTGTGTGTGTGTGTGTGTGTGTGGTGTGTCGCTAATCTAGCCAGGCGAGGAGGACAGAGAGGAGAGCTTGGTACGCCAAACTTGATTCTGTTGAGCTTTTCATGCCACTCTCAGTGCTGCTGCTGCTCTCTGGGTTTCTCTCCTCCAATCAAAAGACACCCTCAGCATCACGGGAGCCAATCAGATTACTTCTGATCGGCCTAAATTTTTGATCCAATCATTTTGATGATCCCCTGGCTAACATTAGCTGTAATTAAAGTGATTTAAATATTTACATTGGCATGGATTGGATCAAAGACTGGATGCAGGGTTTATGGAAAAGGTGTCCTGCTTCACTCTCATTGCTGTGGCTTCAGATGCATGTGATGCTGCAAGCCTAACTGCTGTAGCTATGATGCTTTCTACTGCTGGGTGCACTGCTAGGGACACGGCTTCATCTATACATACATTTGTGTGTATATTCCAACATCTGTCTCGAGCCTTATAGTATAATATAGATATATACTTTATTAATCCCTTGCGGGAAATTCAGGTAATATGACTCATGAGTGCTTGTGTTTACAAATTAGGAGTAGAAAAATGTCAAAGATGCTGCCAGTTATTTATTGCTGCTTAATTGTTAATTAATTTATTGGCAAATTGAATCATTTTGATATTTTAAATTATTCTGCTTGTCTCTCTGAACCCAGTATATGTTTCTTTGGATTGGATTTTTTGAAAGGCATAGTTTCACCAGCTTGATTTGCTCATAGTAGGTGATGTATTACTTGATTACTAGTCTTAAATACACTCACTGGCCACTTCATTAGGTCCACATAGCTTGTATCTTCACTCATTGTCCATTTCAGCTCCACGAACCATACAGATGCACTTTGTATTCCATTTGTTTCTTTGTATACATTGTTCACCCTGTTTTTCAATGATCAGGACCCCCAAAGAGCTGGTGTATCATTCTCAGCACTACAGTGACTTCTGTGGTGGTGGTGTGTCCAGCAGAACTGCTGGAGATTTTAAACTGTGCCCACTCGCTTGTAGTCAGAGATAGTAGCTCAGCACAGTCCTCAAGTCCTTCATTGGCGCTCACATGATGCTGTTGTCTTCACTATTATCCCTCCAGCTGTGACACTGAGGTGTTTAAAAACAAAAGCAGCTCTGCTGTGTCTGATGCACACTAACACACCACCACCACATCAGTGTCACTGCACTGCTGAGGATGATCCACTATGCAAATAATATCTGTCTCTGGTACTGACCATTGATGAAGAGAGGCTGACAAAGTATACAGCGACTAGAGAGACTAGAAAGTGCACCTACATGGTAAGTGTAGCTAAAATGGACAATAAGTGTAGATACAAGCTCTGTGTACCTAATGAAGAGGCCAGTGAGTGTGTATAGACATCTGTACTGAATTGGCTGCTTGTTTTATTATTTTGAATGAGCTTGAATTAAGATAAGACACTCTTATCCACAGTGCTTGGTTGTCCACTCTGCTAGCGCAATTATAATAAAAGTTAGATTGTTTTTAATGGCATAAGTAACTAAGTGCTTGTATTGACCCTGGTATGTAGCTGTCTAAGATTTATCAATTACTGACTCTGGATGTGTCATGCTGTCATTCATACCTTTCAACTTCCTGTCCTAATGTAGCACTTCCTCTGTAAAGAGGAGTTTTCAGCTGACTGCTGTTTGTGGATGTGAGCCAGTGCTTGCAGTGTTGGTTATGTATTTGGAGTGTGCTGTGTTGCATGGGAGTTTAATAAGAAACTGAACTGTAATGCTGGCACAGTGTGACTCACCAGACAGGATTTCCTTTTAAAGCATCATTTGTGGGTCTATTTTGTGTAATCTACTTCTCATATTCAGAACAATAGGAAATCTTGCATGAACTACTAAAGAGGTTAATCCAGGATCTTGGGTGACCCTCTATTTTGAGCTGTACCGCAGAATTGTGCTAGTGTAGCCTGATTAACTTCCAATCATTCTGGGTGCTCACTTTCCCCTACCGCACAAACACTAACCTCAAACTGCTGGGTTGTATTTGAACTTTTAACCTGACTTCCTTTTTGCACATTTGTTTGTGTGGTCCTCACTTTTCTGTACTCACTCTCTTCCCATCTGTCACTTTCTTTTTATAGAGGACCATCACCTTGGGGGCAGGAGATAGGCAGGTCATCCAGACACCCATCAATGACTCCCTCCCTGTGAGTGGCTGCAGTGTGGCTCAGCTTTTCAGGCAACTTGGTAAGCCAGTCAGAAAAACATGTGGTATGTACATGTGTTCTACAGATGCACCGAATATTTGGCAACCAAATTATGCAGCAGAAAAAGGCAAAAGCAGACACTTTGTGTTCAACCGAATAAAGGAAATAACCAAATAATTTATGCAGAACAGTGAAGTTTTAAAACGCTGTCATAAATCTATATTTTGATTAAATCTGCTGTAAACTTTGACTTTCCAAAAATCTATTTTCAGATATATTGATATATTGTGAAAACACACTCTATTTTCTAGCCAAGACTTTTGAGCTCAGAACTGAATAAACAGAGGTGTTTGCTACACACTGCTCATTACAGTTTTTAGACATTGTATGTGGTTTTTTTATTTAATCTAAAGTTTAACAAATGTGTGGTGACACTCTGTTTTCCTCAGTCACTAACCCTACACTGAATATTTATGAGATAGGTGTGAACAATCAGGTAGGAGGTCTTTGTTCAATACCCATTCCACAGATTTCTGCCCGCTGGAACCAACCAATGGAATGTCCGGAATTACCATGTCATTATCATATGAATAACCAAGCAAATTTTTTGGCGGGAAAATATGTGCAGCTGTGTGACTCACTCTCACAGACGTGTGTCTGCTTATTTAAGCTCCTCTCATAAGAATCTAAAAATATATTTTGATTCAAGCTGTATGTATACAGTCATGGCCGAAAGTGTTGGCACCCCTGAATTTTTTCCAGAAAATGAAGTATTTCTCCCAGAACATTATTGCAATTACACATGTTTTGTTATACACATGTTTATTTCCTTTGTGTGTATTGGAACAACACAAAAAACAGAGGAAAAAAAGGCAAATTTGACATAATTTCACACACAACTCCAAAAATGGGCCGGACAAAATTATTGGCACCTTTTCAAAATTGAGGGTAAATAACTTTTTCAAGCATGTGATGCTCATTCAAACTCACCTGTGATAAGTAACAGGTGTGGGCAATTTAAAAATCTGTGTGCCACACTAAGCATGGAGAACAGAAAGAGGAGAAGAGAACTGTCTGAGGACTTGAAAACCAAAATTGTGGAAAAATATCAACAATCTCAAGGTTACAAGTCCGTCTCCAGAGATCTTGATGTTCCTTTGTCCACAGTGCGCAACATAATCAAGAAGTTTACAACCCATGGCACTGCAGCTAATCGCCCTGGACGTGGATGGAGGAGATAAATTGATAAAAGGTTGCAACGCAGGATAGTCCGAATGGTGGATAAGCAGCCCCAATCAAGTTCCAAAGAAATTCAAGCTGTCCTGCAGGCGCAGGGTGCATCAATGTCATCTCGAACTATCCGTCGACATTTGAATTAAATGAAATGCTATGGCAGGAGACCCAGGAGGACCCCACTGTTGACACAGAGACATACAAAAGCTAGACTGCAGTTTGCCAAAATGTATGTACGGTAAGTAAGCCAAAATCCTTCTGGGAAAACATCTTGTGGACAGATTAGATCAAGATGGAGCTTTTTGGCAAAGCACATCATTCTACTGTTTACCGAAAACGGAATGAGGCCTACAAAGAAAAGAACACAGTACCTACAGTCAAATATGGTGGAGGTTCAAAGATGTTTTGGGGTTGTTTTGCTGCCTCTGGAACTGGGTGTCTTGCTGTGTGCAAGGCATCATGAAATCTGAAGATTACCAAAGAATTTTGGGTCGCAATGTAGGGCCCAGTGTCAGAAAGCTGGGTTTGCGTCCTAGGTCATCGGTCTTCCAGCAGGACAATGACCCCAAACATTCTTCAAAAAGCACCCAGAAATGGATGTAAACAATGCGCTGGAGAGTTCTAAAGTGGCCAGCAATGAGTCCGGATCTAAATCCCAGTGAACACCTGTGGAGAGATCTTAAAATTGCTGTTGGGAGAAGGCACCCTTCAGATATGAGAGACTTGGAGCAGTTTGCAAAAGAAGAGTGGTCCAAAATTCCAGTTGAGAGGTGTAAGAAGCTTGTTGATGGTTATAGGAAGCGATTGATTTCAGTTATGTTTTCCAAAGTATGTGCAACCAAATATTAAGTTGAGGGTGCCAATAATTTTGTCCGGCCCATTTTTGGAGTTTTGTGTAAAATTGTCAAATTTGCCTTTTTTTCCTCGGTTTTCTATGTTGTTCCAATACACACAAAGGAAATAAACATGTGTATAACAAAACATGTGTAATTGCAATAATTTTCTGGGAGAAATTCAGGGGTCCCAACACTTTCAGCATATATATATGAATAATAGACCCATGAAGGTTTCCGGGGTATGTTTAATTTTGTTTGTAGGATAAAATCTTGCAGTTATTTAAGTGTTTTTGCGTAATTGTGTTAATATGACACTGGCGGTAGAGCCGCCTCATGAGAGTTAAGTTGCATTGCTGACACAGATGTGTACACGCAAATATACAATAGAATATCTATTCTAAATATACAATAGAATAGGACTTTTTGGAGAACCTTGTGGCACTATGCCTAATGCCAGACTTGGACTAGAGGAGTATAAAGCCAAATGTAGTAGAAAGCCTTCCCTGGACAGTAGAGACAGAGAAAGCAGGATAAACATGTTTAATACCCTTGAGTTTTGAAGATAATGACTGAGCAGGTGTCCCAACACCTTTTTCCATGTAAGTGTAAGTCCAGTGTTGTAAGCGGAGCGAGTTGGATATGGAAATGCATGGGTCAGATTTGGTTAAGCCGTGCCCTCTCTGTCTGCAGGCATCGTGAATGTTCTATATCTCTTCTGTGCTGCGCTGACCGAGCACAAGATCCTCTTTCTCTCCAAGAGCTACCAGCGGCTCACCGACGCCTGCAGAGCCCTGCTGGCCATCATGTTTCCTCTCAAATACAGGTGTGTGTGGGAGTTAATGGGAAGAATACTTTTAATTCATTACATTTGACTGTTATGTCTTACTGATTATAACAATCACACAACTTATTTTTGGGAATGTTAATGGTGTTCTGCTCACATTGATTGGAAAGCTAACAGTAATCAGTTGGCTGAACTGCTAAACCTGAACACAAAGCACAATTATTAAAACAATGTTTATTTTAGTCATGCATCCAGATAATCTTAATAAGATGTAATTTTACCTGTCTATGCTTCTCAGCTGACTTTTATACGCCCCTTATCATCGCTTTGTGTCTTGTGCACTTGTAGACAACACTATGAGTTTATGAGCCACGTATTGACATGAGAGGTTGATTGTTCTGCTTATCTGGCTCTCTCACCTTTATCCTATTGAAATATGTCTCCCTCAGTTTCACCTATGTCCCCATTCTCCCTGGGAAACTTCTGGAAGTCCTCAGCACTCCAACGCCCTTCATCATTGGGGTCAACTCCTTCTTTCGCTCTGAGACACAGGAGCTGGTATGATGCTGCTTCTACTCTCCCTTCTCTGATAAGGTTTTGAATCAGCCCCGAGTCAAAGGAGACATTGCTGTTTTTTAGGGATGATGATCATAGTACGTGGTGACTGTATTGTCACTAATGATGGAGTATAGGACCCTTTGTTTTGGATGATGGCTCTTTTATAAATCAGATAATTAACCTTTTTAATTTACAAATCTGATATGTATTCTCGCTGTTTGGATAGACAGCTCATAGTTCCTGTCTTGCACACCACTGTGTTGCTCACTTGCAGAATAAAGGATATAACTGATATGGTAAACGTATCTGAAGCTGTCAGTCAAAGTGTCATATAATCCTTTATTATATCTGAGATTGTGATGTAATTATTGTGATTGTGTGTGTGTTGCTCAGCTGGATGTGATCATCGCTGACCTGGATGGGGGCACAGTGACGATCCCGGAGTGTGTCCACATATCTCTACTGCCTGAGCCTCTTCTGCAGCACACACAGACGGTCCTCTCCATGGTAATCAAATGTTTCAACCTTCACCATAATGACAGGAAAACTTCATTAATAATGCACCAGAATAGCTACAGGCACGCCTAAGGTTGTCTAGCTAAGAGATAAGTGCTACGTCTCAGAATTAGTCTTGAGTTGATCGATACCCTGCCCCTTGCTGTGGTTTGTAACGGTCTAGGACACACCACACCAAAGATGGAGAGCCTTTATTGGCCACACTCGACTGGTCACCTCTGCAGCTCTGTGTGAATTTGCTCAAACAAAACATATCAGCTCAAGCTGTTGGCTGGCAAGCATGTCCTTATAGTAGTGCATGAAAAGAAGCTTCCAGATCAATTTATTGATCTAACAACTTTCACCATAGTCAGAGGTAGAGATGGAGAATTTCACACATGGTACATTATTTGAATGACTTGCTAGTGCGTCTTCAAAAATTAGAATATCGTGGGAAAAGTTAATTT
>BRDA01001052.1:30969-46489 GCA_036984385.1 Crenuchus spilurus | reverse complement strand
TATATATATATATTATAATTATACATTATAATTTTATATATATATATATATATATATAATTTTAATTTGAAATTTTTAATTTGAGCTATAAGCCATACTGTTTAACATTAAAACAAAAAAATATGAACAAAAATGAACTTTTTCACGGTATTCTCATTTAGACTGGCACTGTATAAGCTTCATACTTAGAGGATGTTGGCCTTAGAAGTGACTGAAACAGTTTAGTCTAGAAAATCCCACAAAGTTAGCTGTTTCTGTGATGCTGCCACCACCATGCTTCACCCAGTACCCTATTATCATGAGCATCAATCACATCTCATCCTTTGTCCATGATGATGGTTTTGCACTATAGTACAAGTGACTAGTCTGCTCACTAGCAGTAAACGCGGTTATGTAGATTCTGTGCCGAGTTCATTCCAAATCGGAGGCGGTCATATTATTCTACCTGTGCTGAGCTGCTTGGTGATGTTTGGTCCTGTAGCTGATGGCTCAAAATTCCAAATGAAGATGTGCGTCAGAGACAGATCATCTTTTTTTTCTTAGGATTAGTGATGTGAGGTAGATGAGCGATCTAGATCAGTTTGCTGAGTGTTCCAACATGCTGTGTTGATGAATAGCTGCATTACTTTTAATAAAAGGTAACACTGTTTCAACAGAAGAACAGCCGAAATGAATTGAATAGATCTTTATCTCCATGCCACTCTGTGCCAACAGCAAACAAGACTGTACATGACTTCACCACCTTTCCTTGTTGGAGTGCTTACTGTAAGAAGGGGATTTTAAGAGTAAATATTTAGCTTTATTGTCTCTTTATAGTTCGCATCAAAGTCCAGTACACAGCATTGTATGATCCTGTACAAACAATGAACAAGAGCTTATCATTTATAGTAGACACAGGAATGTTTAAGCACATTTGAATTGTTTGTTATGGCCTGGGCGAAGTACAGAATATTCATGTGTGCTTTAATAACTTAACAGGTAAGTTATTGAGCTGTTATGGTGTAATTTACTGACAAGCTACAGAGTAAACAGAAATAATTCATGACTTTACAAAAAATCCATGTACTGTTTCCTGTCTGTAAGACATAAAAGAGGGTGTTGTTTACCTTGGCATTGACACCATCTTAATTCTACAAACTTGACTGTACTGATATAGAATTACTCAAGGTCCTAAATGCTGTTTGCAACACCATTTGAAAGTGTTGCATTACTGTTATTCTGAATTGTGTAATAGACAGGATGAAGCTTCTGCTCTTACAGTCAGTTCACATTTGAAATAAGCTTGATATATCAAGGTAGAAAAACTTTAGCATCATTTACGGGGAAATGCTGTAATGCTAAGTGCTGTAAATGGTAAGAGTGGTAAAGGATTACGGGTGGTGCTCCGTGTCCTCCCTGCTGTTATTATTTGGAATTATGTGTCCAGAGTAAATTGATGCCAAATTGGTAATTTGGTGAATTGAATCAATGCGTTATTAGTAATTTGGGCATGTGTTTCTAAAAATTATATTATAATCTGAAAAAAACTTTTTGTGTTAAGAATTTAATTCAAAAGACCATCTTAACTATACTTCACAGTCTCAGGCATAGGCCTGAATGGTGATCCCTGTCACTTTCCTCACTGGTCCTGTATTCATTATTGAGGTGTTCTACTCACCTGAGTTGTCATTAGGGGTGTGTATCTGTCTAATAAATGACGATCCGATATGTATCTCAATTCATGCGGTACGATACGATTCAGAAACGATTTATTTTAAATTGGACCGATTCGGTTCGATTCGATTGAGGAGGATTTCGATACGATTGGGCTCAATATAATCGGGTAGGAAATAATACGAGTTACTTGTTTAAAATGGATAATTTACATTATGATTCAACATAAGTTAATACTTAAAATGTGTTTTTGCTTTCAGACAGATTAATGAAATACTAGAGACCTAGTAAAGTTGTATTTGACATGTGACGTCAGAAACAGTAAAATACTGTCGCGTTGGGATGTGGTACCGGTGCTCCAATGTTTTAAACAAGTCCCCAAAGCCCTCGTTCTCCACCACACAGTATAGTCTTAAGTCTTTGACAATGAACCAGGTTATTGAAGCCGTTATTACTTTGGCTCTACCTGAGTTGTGGTCGAGTTTTGGCTGGAAGAAGTCCTGTTTTTCTGTGTTTGTCATGCTGTGTCTTTGGGCTAACGGTGCTAGTGTCCTCATGTCGTCTCACCAAATGTTCTCTGTTCTTCATTTAAAGACCAAACTTCTCCCAAACTTTAGATTTTAAGCTCGGCGGAGTGTTGTACAGTATATATGTGCGTTGGACACGTTTGTCTTTCAAACGTCACTGTGACGAGTATCGCGACACGAGAGAGAGAGAGAGCAGCAGGAGCATATCAGTAACACGAAACCGATTGACAGCTCTTGAATCGGGCCATCGGCCGGTCATTTTACAAATAGACTGATTCAGGGGTCCATTTACCGATGCACTCACATCTTTTAAGTCAAAACCGGTCTTCCGATTCAAATCAGTTATTTTTTACACCCCTAGTTGTCATCGTTCTTTGGCATCAGTGGCACTTGGGGCACCACTGTTAGGCTGACCAGAAGTTCATTCTCAGTACACCTTCACTATGGTGGCTCCAGAACATCCCACGAAGTTAGCAACATGGTTTACCCAGTATCCTATTATCATACCCTTTTGGATATTAATCAGATCACGTCCTTTACCCATAATGATCTGCTACAACTGACTAGTGTGTTTTTTACGTGCAGTGTGATTTATTTGTGCAGTAAACCCTGTGACATCCCAGGCCCAGCTTAACTTCAGAAGATTTGCATGTTGTATTGTACAGTTGCTACATGATTAATCACATTTGTCCTATCTCGTCATCTTCAGAATACATTTATTACGCACAGTAATTAATTAATATTACTTAATATTCAAATTATCCTAAACATGAAATTCCCATCAGTTCCATATGGTGAAGGCAGTTTCCAATTCTGGCACCAGGAAATGTTTTCATCCCTTGTTCTCACATGTCCCTCACCTTGGTGGTTTGTTTATATGTTTAAGGAAATGGGGTTAGTGCCATATAGTGAAGAGACTTGGGTTCAGCTTAGGGCTGCTTTGCAGTGTGCCAGACATTTCAGTAACTCATGAATCAGGTCAAACCCCACAGACATTTGATTCATAACAATGGTGTTTTCCCATCAGTGATGAGTCCTACAGCTCATGCCAGTCATCCAACACATGACACATGCTTAGCCACTAAATGTAACTTCTGTTTAGAGATGATCAGCTGATACAACTTAACCTAAAAATGTTTCAGCTGCTTTATGGAAACAAGTGTTTTTCTGTCAACCTCAAACTCTCAAATACACCTGTCAGCTTCAACAACAAAACTCCAAACGTATGTTACTCTGAAGCTTAAGGTTCGGTTTGGGTGCAGTTATTATAATGTTTGTGTTCCTGTGATAAAGGTGAGACAGTTCACTGCTGTCTTTAGGGCTCCAGCTCAGGGAAGATGTGATGCCCCTTCTCGAACACCCCCATCTGCCACTCCCAGTGGTGCTGTGATAGTCATATTAGAATATGACCACCTACCTAATAATGGAAATAATGACCATTGGTTTGCTCATTTGTACAATATAGAGGCATTGGGCACCACTGTTATACCATTGAGCGGCTCAGTGTATGAGTTCATTCTCAGTACACCTTCACTATGGCAGCTCTAGAACATCCCAAAGTTGGTGATATCTGACATGCTAACACCCTACACCGGGTAGTGGTCAAAATATTCTGATATGAACATGTATTATAATATCCCCTGAAATTATTTGTTAATGTGTTTTTTTTTTTGTTTGTTTTTTTGTTTTTTTTATAGAAGTCTTTGTAAAATAAAGCAAGGAACATCCTTTATCAGTAGTAATGTCTCCAAATGCAGATAAATCTGTGGTACCTTATTGACAAAGAAATGCAATGATATATTAAATCTTAAATTTTAATATAAGGATTTTAATTAAGAATTTACATGTAAAGATGTAAACAGTAGTTTTGTGGTGCATTTAAGCTCCTGAACATTGTTGTAATTCATTTTCAGCCATTAGACTCTTCCACTCCATTGGGAACAAGCCTAGCACAGAGATATGAGATAAATTATGGTTAAGGTAGTCAGTCTGTCTAACTCTCCTGCAATTAGCTGAGTGATTTTATATCCATGACAAGCATCCCAACCACATTCAGAGCAGAAACGCTGAAGTAAAGGAGGAAGTTCTGTCATTTAGTGAACTGACTGGCATGTTTAATTGATGGATTCAGCACTTTGCAATGCAGTCATTCCCAGCAATAACACAGAGTACAATGTCTAATGTCTAATGCTTTGTTTGCCTTCATATTAGAAGTGTTGTAAGGATTAACATCCTACTTTGCTCTGTATGTGGTGCTGGTTAGAAATTGATGAGCTCTTTATCGATTTAATGTAGGTATGTCATTTTGAATTATGTCATATGTTTATAGGTGCTTGATCCAGAGCTGGAGGTAGCAGACCATGCATTCCCCCCCTCATCCACCCAGCCCTCCATGCTCAAAATCCAGGTACATTTACATTTTCCTTTTTTTATATTTTTATATATTGTCATAGAATATAATTGAAAAAGTTCATTGTTTGGGGCCCTGAGTGGCTCAATCTTGGTAATGCTGTTCGCCATCGCCAGCCGGCTGCTACTACATTGGGAGGGAAAAAATTGACAAATACTAGAAATAAAATTTAGAAAAAAAAAGTTAATTGTTTTATCATTTAATAAAAAAATGTCATAAATGTTGTATTATTTACACATATTTCAAGCATTTTCATGTTGAAAATCAGAAATCTAGTATCCCAAATGATTTTTTTTAAAATATATTAAATATAGAAACGTATAAACCTGTAATTTTGTGTTGTTTAATTTTCACCTTTTCATGTTTTATTGTTTGTTTAGTTTTCCAATTTATTTGATATATTTATTGAACAGAAATCTTGTTCTTTTAGTGGTTTCCCCCATCTTTCATTTACAGTTTCACTGTGTAATATTCAATACCACTCAAAGGTTTGGACACACCTTCTCGACATTCAGTGGTTTTTCATGATTTAAAAATGGTCTGCATTGTAGATTAATACTAAAGTCATCCAAACTATGAAGAAATACATATTTAATTATTTCTTGGCATTTTCTCAGTCAGCTTTATGAGGTAGTCACCTGGATTGGCTTTCAGTTAACAGCTGTGTCTTGTCAAGAGTTCATGACTTGCATTTCTTGCCTCTTAATGTGTTTGAGACATCAGTTGTGTGTCTACTTTGAAGTAAAATCTAAAACATATTTTGGTTTGTTTAACACTTTAATACATGATTACTTATGTATTCCTTCATAGTCTGCATGACTTCTGTATTCATTTCCAATGTAGGAAAAAGGGAAAAAGAAATAAAAACATTGAATGTGACGGTGTGTCCACACATTTGACTGGTACTGCACATACAGATGGAATTTACACTTGGTATAATGGCTTATTTAAGGCATATTTACAAACACAGAGAAGCACTGAGCTATACTAGTGCATCTCCAAAAATTTGAATATTGTGAAAAAGACATTCTTAGAATAGTTTTCATTTACATAAGAATCGATTAACCTTGATAATTCAGTGCCTCACTTGCTATTCTTATATTTATTGCTTTAGTTATGACCAAAGCAGCCTTTCATTGCTGAAGCTGATGCTAAAGTGGGTGACGAAAGTATATTTTCTTTGTGCTATAGGATAAGGAGATCCGTGCCGTGTTCCTGTGGCTTTTTGCCCAGCTTTTCCAGGGTTACCGCTGGTGTCTGCATATCATACGCATCCACCCAGAGCCTGTCATCCGCTTCCATAAGGTGCAGCTTCAACAGTATAATCTTCTGTTGTTATAGATTGAATCTACAGTGCATCAGTATTGCTGAACTGAAGGTTAAACTAGTTCGCACGTGCTAATTGGTCCCAGATGAGCAGCATGCATTTCTCTAAACTGCAGCCAGTGTGTAATGCACTCCTTACATTTGCATGTTTTACTCCTCTTCCAGGCTGCTTTTCTGGGTCAGAGGGCACTCTCTGAGGACGACTTCCTAATGAAGGTGCTGGATGGCATGGCATTTGCAGGTTTTGTGTCGGAGAGGGGGCCACCCTACAGGACAACAGACCTGTTTGATGATGTGAGATTCTGATTTCATCCTAAGGTTGATGCGAATGCTGGGACATGCAAGTGTAAAATTTTCTTCACTTCTATCTCACTTTGCTCCTCTTTTGTCTTCCGTAGCTCATTGCCAACGAGGTGGAGAGGATCCGGCAGGAGCATGGTGATCCTCACAAAGTGATGAACCACATAAAAGAACTCGCTGAGCAGCTTTTCAAGAACGTAAGTGTTTTGTTCCACATCTGACCTTCAGACCTCATTGCTGACACAGCTGTTCAAATGCAGACACACACACAGTCCCTGTAGAGAAGTACTGCCATGAGAATAGGAGCAGATAAACATGAAATGATGGAACCGTGCCTAATGCCAGGCCTGGGCTAGAGAGCTATAAATGTCTCCCGCATTGAGCTGTGAAGCAGTGGAACTGAGTTCTCTGGAATGATGGTGCTCCATCCAGTGCTTTTGGGATGAGTTGAGGGTGGTGATCATCCCACATCCTGACCTCGTTAATGCTCTTGTCTGCAGTCTAATCCTCACAGCAGGTCTCCAGAATCTGGTAGAAAGCCTTTTCTGAACAGTAGAGACAACAAAAGCAGGATAAACTTGTTTTAATACCTTTGATTTCAGAAGGAACAATGAATAAACAGGAGTCCCCATATGTTTTCTTTGTCCCAATTCTTTGTGGTGTAACAGATTATTGACCAGAGCAGGTGAACATGACCTAATGCCAGGTGTGGACTAGTGAGCTATATAGGCCCCTCAGCATTGAGTTGTGGAGCAGTAGAGCTATGTTCTCTGCTCCATCCAGTGCTTTTGGGATGAGTTGGGGATGAGATGGGATGCTGATTATCCAATATCCTGACCACATGAATGCTCTTAATTTTGGAAGAAAGTGAGTGAGCAAGCAAGAGGCGGCACAGTTCCTTGGTGGTTAGCACGGTTGCCTCTGAGCACTGAGGTCTTGGGTTCGAGTCCCCATTTGGGTGGAGTTTTCTCCCTGTGTCTGCGAGGGCGTCCTCCAGGGTCTCTGGTTTCCTCCCACAGTCCAAAAACATGGAGATCAGATGGATTGGGTACTCTAAATTGTTTGCGTGTGTGCACCCAGCGATGGATTGGCACCCTGTCCTGAGATTAGTTTGGCTAGTGTAGTGCCCTGCCATGCACACAGTTACTGGGTAGGGGACTATCCGCGACCCTGATAAGGATTAAGTGGATGGATGGATGAATAAGCAGGTGTCCCAATACTTTTCTTTGTATAGTAGTTTTTACCTTACCTCAAATGTAATTGACCCACCACTTTCAAATAGGCTTATTTTGCTCTTTTCTGAGACTGTGTAAATAAATGGTGGTAGTAGTATCAGTCAGTAGAAGCCTGGTTGTTTGTCAGACCTTTCAAATGTTGATTGTGCTTTTATTCTTATTATGAGTTTGCAAACTTATTAAAAAACTGTTTTCCTCTCCTCTTCTCCAGGAGAACCCGTACCCAGCGGTCGCAATGCACAGAGTGCAGCGGCCGGCAGACAGCCCTCAGTCACGATCTCATGTCCCTCAAGCATCCTTTCCACTCCTTGATGATGTGGCTGTCCAGCTGTTTGTTGACCATGCTGCTGCCAAGCTCAGAACTGCCCCACCTGTGGTCAAGGCTGAGCTGAAGGAGATGGTGCCCTCTGGACCCCCACTGGGTGAGGCTGAGCACTGGTATCACTGTCACATGCTAGCTTTGTTAGCTTTTAAGAACTTAAGATCCATTTCTTGTTCTATCTTCTCTTCCGTTGTTCCTGCAGCTGACATTGTGGACAAGAACGGCAACGTCTTAGCTAACAGTGCCCGGAGACTGGAGGTGGTTAGGAATTGTATTAATTACATCTTCGACAACAAAATGCTGGAAGCTAAGAAGGTACTCTGGTTTATTTAGTTCTTCATTTGAGTAATACTGCACTCAGTGAACATACAGATGAATATCTTTAATATTGTGAAGATAATGAAGATGTGGTGATGAAATTTGGACAAAACATACCTCAGTCTGTGTGTAATGATGTTGTAATGTGCTGAAAATGTCCACCACCAGCATCCAAGAGTACTTGAACCTCACACTCCATGTCATGTCTTCTGAATGGAGTTTATCATCAGTACGTTTACACCATGAACACTTCCTCCTGTCCTGTGCAATGATGCATTATACACTGATCACTGCACAATTTGCATCTAGTGCTGTGTCTATGATGATAATTGAGGACTTCAGTGTCTCACTGCAGCAGCAGTGATGGTGACTGCTGGATGGGCGCCGGCCTCCACTCCTACAGCCGCGGATATTAGTTAACAGATATGAACACATGTCTACCTGCACTGTAATCATACAGTCTTTTTCACACAGACTGAGATTTATTTCATCCACCAGATCTTCATTAGTATTAAAGTTATTCATGGTAATTTGAGTAAATAAGCGAATGGGATGGGTCTCTGCTGTTGAGTGATATCTGAATGACTGGATGTTACAGTCATGCCTTTCTGAATTGTGTGTTTGTGTGCGTGTCCCCACAGTTGATGCCTGCTGTGTTACGGGCGCTGAAAGGCCGTGCGGCACGTGTGTGTTTAACTCAGGAGCTGAACCAACATGTTCTACAGAACAGAGCTGTGCTGGACGACCAGCAGTTTGACTACATTGTCCGCATGATGAACTGCACTCTACAGGTACTTTAGCTTAAAACTGGCCTGTGTTTTTTTTAATCTATTTAGTTATAGATGAAGTTGATGATGGTTTATCTGATGTGTAATATAACGTGGTGTGTGTGTGTATTTAGGACTGCTCTCACATGGACGAACATGGCATTGCAGCAGCCCTCCTGCCCTTGGTCACTGCCTTCTGCCGGGTATGTTGACCATAAGATGCATCTCAGAGTGATGTAACTTCCTAGCAAACATCATTACAGATCTGTGAAATTAAACATGTCATTTGAGAAGATATTTCAAAATTAATTTTTTAATTAATTGTGATTATTAATTTAATCACGATTATTTCCCACAGATGCCCGTTTCATGTTGATTGTTCAATTAGCAGAATGTCAGCTTTCATCAGTTGTGCTGAAATAAATAAAAGAAAGCAGAAGTGACTGATGATCTTATGAAAACAGTCACACTGTTGGTGCCACTTAAACTTTAGAGCAGGGGTAGGGAACTCCAGTCCTGGAGTGCCGGTTTCCTGCACAGTTTGGTGATCTACCTGATCAAACACACCTGATTCAACTCAGCGGGCAATTAGCATGTTTAATTGTAGTGTCAGAGCAGTGACATCACCAAACTGTGCTGGACACCGGCACTCCAGGACTGGAGTTGCCTACCCCTGCTTTAGAGGGTTCGTAATGTTTGTTTATTTCAGCTGTGTCTGTAGTCAGTTTTGAGCTACTGAGTTACAGACATGTAATATGTTCATTTGGCCATGTTAGGTTTTGTTCTTTTAAGTTGTTACACTTCAGACAATTAAATCATTAATTGCAATTATTATGAGAATTAATCACTGGCTAACATTTTCTTTCGATGTTCATTTAAGAAAGCCAGTGCATGAGCTCCGAGTGGTTCAGATACTGACACTATGGCCCGAGGATTGAGTTTGAACCTCAGGTCGTTCTGCTTCACCATCAGCAGCCGGAGCCCGGGGAGAGCACAACCTGTCTCCTCGTCACTCTGTGATGCTGAGTGGCTCAGGCATCTGTTAGTTGATGTATAAGAGCTGGGGATCCTGTTCTTTCCTCCGAGCATGTTGGCTGCCCAGTAACAGTGCATCAACGGCTGTTTGAAAAGAGGTGGTGCATGACTTCACATGCATCGAAGGAGGCGTGCGCTCGTCCTCACCCTCCTATTGTCAACCCCATATGTCGGGACCATTGCAAGTGATTGCTTGGGTCCTAGAGAATAAATGGGTTAATTGGCCTTCCAAAAATTGGCAGGAAAATGGGTTAAGATGGAAAGTAAGACAATGCACATGTCTATTATAATATCACTCTGAACACACATTAAAGTGTCTGAAGTTGTCACTTAGTAGAATCAAGGATGTGCTTTAACAAAACCCCTGTATTGTACAGGGTGTCCTGTGTCCTCCTTTACCCAAAGGACTGTGAATAACTTTAATACTAATGAAGATCTGGTGGATTAAATACCTCAGTCTGTGTGTAAAAGACGTATGATTACAGTGCAGGTAGACAGGCGTTCATTTCTGATGACTGATATCCGCAGCTGTAGGAGTGGAGGCCGGCGCCCGTCCAGCCGTCACCATCACTGCAGCTGCCGAGATCTGTGTATAATGTATCAGTGCACAGGACAGGAGGAAGAGTTCATGGTGTGAACGTACTGATAACAAAATCCATTCAGAAGTGGAACGAAACAGTTTGAAAGAACAGGGTTACTGGTTGATAACCTTTCAAAACATGTAGCTTTGGGTTTCAGCACATGTATCACTCTTTTTCATATTTAATCCACATTTCATCATCATTTCTTCATTAGTATTAAAATCATTCACAATCATTTGGGTAAAGAAGCAAACGGGACATTCTGTAGTATTAGAACATATTTTTGTGTAGTCAGTAAGTTTCCAAGCAGTTTCTGTAAATCTGTTTGAATTAAGCCATTCATTTAGCTAATGTTTGTAGCCACAGAAGCCACATCGTATAGTTAATCTGCCTATTTAAATAAACAGACCAGTGAGCCTCTGAGACAGAGATATCTTTTCATTTCTTTTGCTCCCAAATATTGGAATGTCTTAGTCTGCAACTATGTTCCAGCATCTGGTACAAATAAAGTAAGTGTGTGTGTGTTACAGAAACTTGGAGGAGGAATCACTCAGTTTGCCTACAGCTGTGTGCAGGAGCACATGGTATGGACCAACATGCAGTTTTGGGAAGCCATGTTTTACAGTGACGTGCAAAACCACATACGTGCACTGTACCTGGAGACGGAAGATGGAGGCACACCCAGCCCTGTAAGAGCACTACCTACCTGCACCACTGTTATTACCAGCTATACTGATATTTCTGTATTACCAGTTTATAGTCATTTAAGTTGGTAGTGAGGGTGTGGATTCTGCATTACTTGATCACAAAATTGATGTATATTGAAACACATGACTTGTATACTGATTTAAAGAAATAGCTAATCCACAGATGTCCCCCGTTAGTTAGATCCAGATGGATATTTATTAGCTTAATATTACAATATTAGCGTAATAGCTCTATTATAATTAAGTGACTGAGGCACTGCTTTAACCCTTAAATGTATGACTGTTGTTTGTAGGTACCTGTTATTTGAATGTTTAATTTACGTTCTGTCCTTTTACCGTAAAATTGTAAACGTTAACACCACAATAATCATTTTTTATGAATCACTTTGATTGATTACTTTACTGAACACACTTAGTAACATCCTTGCAACAACCTAGCAACAGCCTAACAACCACATAGTGTTTACCTAGCAACAGTCCAGCAACCATGTAGCAACTACCTAGCAACCACTTAGCATCTGCTTAACAAAAGCCTAGCGACCTGTTTAGTGTTTGCTCTAACGTGTCTTACATTCTTTATGTTTAAGGATGAGGAGGGTTTGGCTGGACCAGAGCTGGTGAGTGCTCTGGAGCTGGCATCAGAACAGACTCGTCTGTGGCCCACGCTGAGTAAGGAGAACCAGCAGGAGCGTGTGCAGAAGGAGGAGAGCACAGTGTTCAGTCAGGCCATTCACTACGCCAACCGTATGAGCTACTTGCTCCTGCCACTCGACACCAGCAAAAACCGCCTGCTGCGCACCACGGGCCTGGCCGAGGTCGAGAGCATCAGCAACAGCTACGTCACTAACAGGTACAGCAAAAAATACAGCAAAACAGGCCCAAACCATGATACTACCACCACCATGTTTCACAGATGTGATAAGGTTCTTATTCTGGAATGCAGTATTTTTTTTTCTCCAAACAATGTTTTTCATTTAAACCAAAAACTTCTATTTTAATTTCATTCGTCCACAAAGCATTCTTCTAATAGTCTTATGGCTTGTCCACGTGATCTTTAGCAAACTTCAGATGAGCAGCAATGTTGTTTTTGGAGAGCAGTGGCTTTCTCCTTGCAACCCTGCCATGCACACCATTGTAGGCTGTGATCTGATGATGTTTTAGGTCATAGTTTGGCAGAAATCTAGAAAATACTAAAGGATTCACAAACTCTCAAGTCCCACTCTATTTACTCACATTATATTGAGTAGTTAATTGTATTTCTTGTTTGCCACTAAATAAAGACATTTTGTATTTAAAAGCAGTACATATGCACACGACGCACTTAAATGCCATCTATTACTGAATATTAATTAATAGAGTAACTGTTTTTATCAAGTTATATCTTCTTTGCCACAAAATCTCTCACCAGAACATAAAAGTGTCAAGTTCTGTTGACAATATAAATTTTATTAAACCTGTTTCTCTTTCCTTCAACAATCACAGGAGAAAAGGTTTTTTTTTTGGAAAGGCCTACAGACCAACAGTTGTTTAGATTATCATTACACTGAGATTCAGCAGAGCTCCCCTGTGGATGCTGTTTCTAGCATTTATTCTGTGTTGCCTTTGAGGCTAAATTCATTCTCCACATGCAGTGAATACAGTGAGAAAAAGTATTTGAACAAATATTCCAAATATTAACACTGGTGAAAATCCAATATTTTCACAGGTGTTCAAATACTTATTTGCAGCAGTAACACAAATAAATTATTAAAAAATCATACATTGTGATTTCTGGATTTTTTCTTTTAGATTATGTCTCTCACAGTGGACATGCACCTAAGATGAACATTTCAGACCCCTCCATGATTTCTAAGTGGGAGAACTTGCAAATTTGCAGGGTGTTCAAATACTTATTTTCCTCACTGTACAATATATAAAAGCCAAAAAAAATGCACAGCTGTCTGACTCGCTCTCACAAACATGTCTCTGCTTATTTAAGCTCCTCTTACAAATATCTGTAAACATATTTCGATTCAAGCTAGATATATTTGAAAGGAGACCTTTTAATGTTTCTGGGGTATGTTTAGTTTTGTTTCTAGGATACAGTCTCGCAGAGTTATGTGTTTTTGCTGGATTTTGTTAATATGTGGCCGGCTGGAAAGCTGACTCGAGAGGGTTAAAACATGAACGTTGATGGATTAGCATTTCACATCACTGTCTTGCCACGTACACTTCAGTGAGAGACTTGTGATAAAAGGACAGAAATATAATATTAACCCTTTTTTGTGTCTTGTCCATTTCATATAATTGCTGTATGACTGATATCATTTTTTCTGTTCCTGTGTATGTGTTCAGCATTGCAGGCAGCATGGCGGAGAGCTACGACACTGAGAGTGGCTTTGAGGACGCAGAGAGCTCAGATGTGGCCAATTCTGTGGTGCGCTTCATCAACCGCTTTGTAGACAAAGTGTGCAATGAAAGCGGGGTGACAAATGAACACCTGAAAGCCCTTCACACCATGATACCAGGTATAGATGTTTCAGAAAGCTCAGTAAGATTAAGACTGCATCACCTGCCTAATGGAAATGTTCTGTGGGGGGAAAAATTTGACATATTTCAGACTTGATGATGGATTCTGCCACACAGTCATGATAATATAATACTACTGTTAAGCAAGTGATGTAGCTAGCAAGTACATCCAGTTTCTAGCAAGAATTACTTCATGACCATAAACCTTTTGTACTACTTTATTTAGAAATAAAATTAATTATTCTTTATTATTTATTCTTCTTCTTCTAGGACTTGCTAAATGTTTTTCTTATGATGAATGTTATGTTAAAAGGTGAAGCTACATTTATTAAATATAGTATCTGTCTCAATACCTAGTGAGCTCTCTACAGACAGCAATTTATGTTCCAGTATGTGACCCCGAGAAGAAGGCTTTCTTCTCTTATTCTAGTGTTAACTGATGAATTAAATTAGATGTGTTTTAAGCTGGGAATTCACCAAACTCCAGCCTTCCAGGACTCGAGTTTGAGACCCTTGTTTTACAGTGTTGAGCTATGCAGCATTTATTTATCCAGACATCTCTTGGATGATGTATTTGGAGTAAGGGACAATATGTGTCTTGGTTATAAAACGTGTGTATGGGTTTTATATATATATATGAGTGTTGACCAAGTCCTAATTTATATTGCATTCTGTTGTCTCCTTCTGTCCAGATATTGTTCAGATGCACATTGAGACGTTAGATGCGGTTCACAGGGAGAGCAAGAGGCTGCCTCCCATACAAAAGGTAACCAACTCATATTTTTACATTGTGCTGAACTCCACAGACAAGCTAGAACCCCAGGCAGGTCCGCTCATGTCCACGCCCACACCCCAGCTCACCCCCACCACCACAGTCTCAGAGTACCACGCCAGGTATGTCTGACAGACGGCACAATCAGTGGTGCATGCTGGTCTTTGTAGTCCTTCCCCCTCTAACTTTGGCACCTTGCTGAAATGAGTAGCTCAGTCTACTCTGGCACATTCCTGAAACTTACAGTTTTAAAATCACACCTCACTCAAAAATAAACTTTCATTGCCTGCTAGCAGTTGATGCCAATTGTCTCGCTAAAGCATTGGGTACACTACACAACTTTTAAAGTGGCAGCCGTTTTAAAGGGTCTACTTTTCAAATAGATATAGGTTGAATCGAAATACATTTTTAGACATTTGTGAGAGGAGCTTATATAAACAGAGACAAGTTTGTGAACTGAACAAAGAGCTCTCATCTGGGTGTTCACACGTATCTAATAAATATTCAATGTAGGGTTAGTGGCTGAGGAAAACGGAGTGTGAGCTCACATTTGTTAAGCTTTAGAAATAAAACCACATACAATTTCTAAATACTGTAATGACCAGTGTGTAGCCAGTACCTCTGTTTATTCAGTTCTGAGCTTAAAAGTCTTGGCTAGGAATGTTTAGAGTGTTTTTTCACAATATATCAGCACAACCAAAAATAGGTTTAGAGCAGATTTAATCAAAATACAGTGGTAACCCTACTTACGAGTTTAATCCCTGCAGGAGCCGAGCTCGTTAGCTGGTTTACTCGTTAGCTGGATGCATTTTCCCCATAAGAATACATGTAAAACTGATTAATCCGTGTCAGCCGGCCAATATACAGGTGTGACCAGTAATGTCATAAATCTTTAACATACACCAAAATAAAGATTTCGAATTGTTTACACTCGAGTGTGAGGCAAAAGGAGTCGGTGATTGGGATGTAACTTATAAATAATCTATGCACACTTGTGGGTCTACTCTCGAGAAACAAGTCAAGTGTTTGAACAGAGACAAATATATTCGAGGAGAGTGT
>BRDA01001052.1:17777-30959 GCA_036984385.1 Crenuchus spilurus | reverse complement strand
AAAGTAAAATGTATCTAACTTTCTTGTTCACTACCTTTTGCTGTCTTTGCGTCGCTTTCACTAGCACTGTCACTGGACAGCGGTCAAAGGTAATGACTAGCGGTTGGCATACTTGAACTAATTTACGCTACTCATTACTTGGAATTTTATTTGTTACCTGGAACAAAAATATTCCGAGATCTCGACTCGTTACCTGGAATACTTGTTAGTAGGGATGCTCGTAAGTAGGGTTACCACTGTATAGATTTGACACTCTTACTGTTCAGACACTGTTGTTGCTGAGTTTGAGCTGAACAAAAGCCTGTGTAACACTTTAGGAAAAAAATAATTTTAGATGGGTGTAATATGTAAAAAAAAAAAAAGTCAAGGCATTTCCAACTACATCTAAGTGTCTGAAATACCCTCAGACTCCAGAGGGTTAAGGTGGAAAGTAAAATTAAAACAAGAAACTGCCTATTCCATTGTAGAGGTCCATTGTGTTCATGAACATAAGGCTACTTCCTGAGTTTACATTTAGTGTTCAGTTTTCATTGGCTATTGTCAGGACCATTCAGAAAGGGCGAATGACCAGTATACACAATTAGATTTGTCAGGTTGAAAAGGTTTAACTGGGATGCCAAAAATCTGAGCCTGTACCCCTCACACACCATTCGGTTCTCCAACTCTCCATTTGATGAAACATCTGCAAAATAGACCTAACTGGCACAGACTCGGCCAGACTAAGAATCTGGGCTAAAATTCGTATACTCACGTAGTGTACCCCTGGCTTTACTGGAGTTTTTGGGTGATGTATCCCTTAACGCATGGTGTTATGACTTTGTTTTTGAATGCTTTGGTCTGCATTGAAATGACATTCAGTTCTGATTCCTTAGTCCACTATCCTATTAACATCATATTAGATTGTGTTCACACCTGCACTTTTAGTCCTGTTAAATCGGATCCAAATCAGATTAGTTTGGACAGGTGTGAATACAATAATCATGCTCTGGTGCAGACCAAAACAACCCACACTGAGACCCTTTAGAAGAGGTGGTTTCAGTCCAGTCCCAAGCAAACCCTGGACCAGTTTATTTCTCAGCTGATTCAGACCAAAGCAGGCCAACTATAGGTGTGAAAATGCCCTTAGACTCTTACTGATGGCTTGATATTTCAAGCCCTGATACATCTGTTAACATAAGCTTTCATGTGCTGCAATGTCAAGTCCCTGAAAAGCTTTTAACAAACTGCAGGCGAGCAACTATAAACCTGTATTTCCAACTCACTGCATCCAGCGCTAGTGCAGAAGTCCATAACAGCATCTAGTTCATTAATCATTAATAGAATTGCCATGCACATCAGCAGCCCTTCAGTTACATGGTTTCCAGCAGTGTGTGGACTGAGTACGCCTGGTTGAAGCCTCTACTAATGAGTGTGTATACATACCCTTAATATATGATGATTATGATCAGATTTCTGCAGCTATCTGATTATTCAAGTGGTCATGTAAACAACATACTCTGGATTTGAGCTCAGAAGTGGGATTTCTCAGTAATGAGAATGGTGTTTCTCAGTCTGAGCATGTGTGAAAACAGGACCCTGTCTAATAACATAAAGCAGCTAGAAAACACTTTTGGAGTGATGCTGAAACCCTACACATTTGAGGAAATGAAGAACTTGAATATTATTTGTTTTTTAGATGGTAGAAAACTTAAACAGAGACATTTGAATAATAATAACGTAAATAAATACATACCTACCTACCTACATACAGTCATACATAAATAATGAATCATTAAGAAGGGTGGCATTATGGTGGCTTGCAACCATAATGGAGTCCATAGATTTTTTTTTTTTTTTTTTAACCCATTTTTCTCCCCAATGTAATTGTCAATCAACCCACCCATTCACTAGGACTCTCCCAATCACTTGTAATGTCTGACTCTAGGAGGGTGAAGACTAGCACAGGCCTCCTCCAATGCATGAGAAGTCAGGCTCCGCCTCTTTTCGAACTGCTACCGATACATTGTGACTGGGCAGCTCTGAGGAAAGCACAGGATCCCCAGCTTTGATACATCAGCTGACAGACACCTGAGCAAGCAGACATTGTCATCTATTCACCCATCGAGAGCACAGCCAATTTTGCTCTCTCAGGCCCCGTCTCTTGATGACAAGCAGCATGACTGGGATTCAAGTTCACATTTATGTCACATGTTTCTACTTCTGTGAGTTTATTGGCTGGTTATCGGGCAGAAATCTGATGACTTGTCTGACTCATGCAGACCCGGAGTTCTGAATTATATCTCATAACATCAGATTTTCTGCACTTACTGCTTTATTAAGTGCATGTAGACTCGCTCAGTATTCTCCTGTACAGCACTGGCAGTGATGCACAATAGCAGCAGTCCAGAGATGTGTTATTAATTCATAAATTTGTTGAGTTTGGCTGCTCTGCTGGCCATCCCAGAGCTGCCTGGATGTCCTATGGGACCCAAAGTGGGAAAGACAGAGCTTCAGTCTTTTCCCCAGAAGGACTGAATTGTTTATAATGTCACCAGTATGTAGGTTTATTTGAAAATTCTAGAATTCATGTCAGAACAACAAACCGTTCCTACCTTTCCCAGATAAAAATACTCCCCATCGCTCAGAGTTTCATGGAAGAATGTGTGGGAGAGAATATAATATTTCAGAATCAGTAAACATTTTTACATGAAGAAGCAGCATTTCCTTGTCTTGCTTGTTTTTGCTCGTGTTCGATTTGGAGAGAGCGGCCGGGGTCTCGCTGAACTCGGTCTGTCTCTGTAATAAGACTTCATATGCAGAAGAGCTGTGGCCTGTTCATTATAAACACATTTGTTTCTTTTTCTGCGGTGTGTGTTGGCCTGAGCATGTCTGTTTGGAGTGCTGTTTGTATTTTACATGTCAGAGCAATTAAAACCTGCATATCTCTACAGAAACTGTAGACTTTTTATGTCGTATGTTTGTATACATAAGATTTAACGAATTGATTATTTAACTGTTGTCTCTCTCTCTTTTACTCCCTCTCTTTCTCTCCCCCTCTCCTTCTTTCTCTCCCTCCCTATCCCGTTCTCTCTCTCTGTCTCTCTTATGCTTTCTGTCTTTTCTCTTCCTCGCTTTCTCTTTTTCTGTCTTGCAAACTCTCTCCCCTTTCTCCATCTCCCTCCTTTCCTCTCTCTCTCACTCTCTTTCTGTCCCTCCCTATCTTTATCTCTTTTTCTCTTTCACTTACGCTCTCTCTCTTTCTCCCTCCCTCTGTCCTTGTTTCTTTCCCTCCTCATCCCTTTCTCACTCTCTCTCTTCCTTTCTCTTTGTTTTTCTGTCTTTCTTTCCCACTCCATTGTTTCTCTTCACATTTCTCTTTTTCTGCCTCGTACACTGTCTCCTTTTTCTCCATCTCCCCCCGCCCCCTCTCCTCTTCTCTCTCTGTGTGTGCACAGCCCAAGCTCCTGAGGCCCACCCTCTTGTCAGGTGAGGAGTTTGTGATGGACGGGATGCGGGTGCACCTGTTGTCAGATGGCAGAGAGGAAGCCACAGGTCTGATGGGCAGTTCGCCACTGCTGCCCGCTGAGGGAGCGATTTTCCTAACCACATACCGCATCATCTTCAAGGGCACACCCAACGACCCTCTTGGTATGAGACCGATACTCCTTCAGCATTGAGTTGGATTTACTTTGCAGTGAATCTCAGCAGAGTTTGTTTATTGATGAATAAAGAATTTTTTTTTTGTCTTAAATGCGAGTCTTTGTTGATGACGATCACTAACATTAACAAAAAACAGAGACACGGGGATCATGTTAGGTTCATCCAAGAAGCAGGAGTCCTCCACACTAATCATTTGTGTGTGTGTTTGTGTGTGAGTAGTTGCAGAACAGGTGGTGACACGCTCCTTCCCCATCGCTTCTCTCACTAAAGAAAAGAAGATCTCAGTTTCTATCCCCATGGACCAGTTCATCCAGGATGGCCTTCAGTTACGATCAAGTACCTTCCAGGTACTATTTGAGCTCTCTCTCACTCTCGCTTTCTCTCTTTTGTTTTCTTTCGACCTCTCTCTCTCTCTTTCGCTCTGTCTCTCTCTCTCTCTCTCTCTCTCTCTTTCGCTCTGTCTCTCTTTCTCTCTCTCTCTCTCTCTCTCTCTCTGTCTCTCTCTCTCATATATATGCAGTGTCTCTGTCAGCCATGAGTGCAACGCAAAGTAGCTGAATGCATTCATTAGAAGGGCTGTACACGAATGTGTGCATGTGTATAATTGTCCTCTCTGCCTTTCCCTGCACCACTGTAGCTGATGAAGATCGCGTTTGATGAGGAGGTGGCGTCGGATCTTGCTGAAGTGTTTCGGAAGCACATGCACAAGCTCCGCTACCCACAGCACGTTCAGGGCACCTTCGCTTTCACTGTGGGCCAGTCAGCAAAGCTAGTGGTGGAGCACAAGACCAAGGACAAGAACCAGTCTCTCAAGTGAGTCTGTTACTGTTGCTCTTCCACGATTAGACGCACACACACACACTTCTAAAGCTTAACAAATGTGAGGTGACACTCTGTTTTCCTCAGACACTAACCCTACACTGAATATTCATGAGAGAGGTGCGAAACAGAGGTCTGTTGTTCAGGTTCACCTCAGGTGAGAGGTCTTTGTTTGGTAAAAATTCCACACATTCCAAGGCTGGTAATCCAACCAATGCCATGTCTGGAATTACAATATCATTATCATATGAATGACAGATCTTGTCATTTGGCAGAAAAAACAGCACGGCTGTCTGAGTCACTCTCACAGACATGTCTCTGCTTATTTAAGCTCCTCTCACAAGAATCTAAAAATATATTTTGATTCAAGCTATATGTATTTGAAAAGTAGACCCTTTAAGTTTCCAGGGTATGTTTAGTTTTGTTTCTAGGATAAAATCTTGCAGTTATATAAGTGTTTTTTTGCAGAATTTCGTGCTGCCGACAGGAGCACGGACACCCCTGAGTCTGCTATTCAGATCACCCTGAAAGCCTTTATTACCTGGATCAGGTGTGATAGATGAAGGTTGGAGCTAAACTCTGCAGTGTAGTAGATCTCTAGGACCAGGATTGGGCCACACTGATTAAATATATAATACAGCATCATGTATCATTTATATTTAACATATAAAAATATGAATAATATGGTTGTTTAAGGGAACGTTGCTGTGCACCAGTGGTATTTAAAACCAATACTATACTATCAGTGAGTTTACTTCCTGTCCTTTAGGCTGTAATGTTGTAAGAAAGCTGATCTGCATGTTTTTGGTATTTCACTGCTCTTCAGCTCTGCGGTTTAAGAGTCTGTGTAACAGGATGTTGTGAGTAGTTCTGTCCCTCCTCGAGTCCCTGTACTGAAATGTTTCTCGACATCTATTTGTTCCAACACTACTACATACTTTACCGTCCCGAGGGACCTGAACAGAACATCCCTTTCAGAGTGGCTTCAGACTAATGCAGCGGCCCACACAAACACACACCCCTTAAGCCTTGAACCCCATGTTGACTCTCTCTGTGTGCTATTCAGATCAGCATTCCTGCCCTACTTTCTACATTCTTCATTTCAGCTGCTCATCTTCCTCTCTTCATCTTTACCGTATATGTTTAATGTCACTTCTGCTCTCCACATTTGTGTATTATTTAAAAATCTGTCAAAATTGATTGAAAGAATCCACCTTGTGTTCATTTTCTAAAGACTCGTCGTTGAATTAAGGTCAGAGATTAATGCTCTAGTGTGTATTCTTGTTCAGCTATAAGCAGTATCACTCCATTTCTTCTTTTCCTTTCTTCTTAAAAAAGCCTGTTTCTGTGTGAGTCATGTGAGCGAGACTGCTTTGTCTGTATGTGTCCCTTATGAGGCTGAGACAGAGAGGGAGGAAAGAGAGAGACCTCAGAGAGAATACAAAAATGGAGGAAGGAGGAGAGAGTGAGGAGAAGAAAGAGAAAGAACAAATATGTGAGGGATAAGGATGAAGGAAGAGACAAAAAGCATGGGAGAGAGACAGAGAGGGAGGAAAGTAAAGAGAGATGGAGAGTGACAGCTAGAGAGAAAGACAAAGATGGAGGGAGATGGAGAGAAAGGAAGATGGAGAGATGAGGGAGAGAGACAGAGAGGAAGGAAGGAATAGAGAGAGATGGAGAGAGGCAGAGGAAGGTAGAGAGACAGAAAGATGGAGGGACAGGGAGAGAGCATGAGATGGGGAGAGAGACATGGAGCATGACAGAGAGGCAGAAGAAGGAAGAGAAAAAGACAGAAATGAGGGAGAGAGATAGAGGGAGGAAGGAAGAGAGAGATGATGGAGAGAGACAGAGAGGGAGGAAAGTAAAGAGAGATGGAGAGCGACAGCTAGAGAGAAAGACAAAGATGGAGGGAGACAGAGAGGAAGGAAGATGGAGAGATGAGGGAGAGTGACCGAGAGGGAGGAAGGAATAGAGAGAGAAGAGAGGCAGAGGAAGGGAGAGGGACAGAAAGATGGAGAGACATGGAGAGAGCGTGAAAGATGGGGAGAGAGACAGAAAGATGGAGCATGACAGAGAGGCAGAAGAAGGAAGAGAGAAAGAGAAATGAGGGAGAGAGACAGAGAGGGAGGAAGAAAGAGAGAGAGATGGAGAGAGGCAGAGCAAAGAAGAGAGAAAGATTTAGAGATGAGGGAGGAAGAAAGAGAGATGGAGAGAGGCAGAGGAAGGAAGAGACAGATGGAGGGACAGGGAGAGAGCGTGAGAGATGGGGAGAGAGACATGGAGCATGACAGAGAGGCAGAAGAAGGAAGAGAGAAAGACAGAAATGAGGGAGAGAGACAGAGGGAGGAAGGGAGAGATGATGAAGAGAGACAGAGAGGGAGGAAGGAAGAGAGAGAAATGGAGAGAGGCAGAGCAAAGAAGAGAGAAAGATTTGGAGATGAGGGAAGGAAGAGAGAGATGATGGAGAGAGACAGAGAGGGAGGAACGAATAGAGAGAGATGGAGAGAGGCAGAGGAAGGAGGAGGGACAGGGAGAGAGCGTGAGAGATGGGGAGAGAGACAGAAGAAGGAAGAGAGAAAGACAGAAATGAGGGAGAGAGACAGAGGGAGGAAGAGAGAAAGACAGAAATGAGGAAAAGAGACAGAGAAAGGAAGAGAGACCAAAAAATGGAGGAGAGAGAGAGAGCAGGTGAAAGAGGGAGAGAAGACAAACATGGAGGGAGACGGAGAGAGAAAGATGGAGCTAGACAGAGAGGAAGGGAGAGAGATGAGGGATGAGGGAGTGAGACAGAGGGAAGTTGGAAAAGAGACAGAGATGGAGAGGCAGAAGAAGGAAGCGAGAGAAAGATGGAGGAAGAGGGAGAGTGTGAGAGATGGAGCTTGACAGAGCGACTAAGGAAGAACGAGAGATGAGGGAGAGAGAGAAATATGCAACACTGAATTATTTATGACTGGAAAATATGACGCAGCTTGTTCGTCACAGTCACACCTGTGTGGTGTCACAGCAGCTACAGGCACATCTGCTCTTCATCACCTTCTCAGTGACCCTCCACGTACACTTCAGAAGAAAGAACCTGCCAACAGCAGCTCAGAGTAGTAACACAGTTTGGACCCAGTCATACAGTGTCTTACTGTATTTTTTCTGTTGTTAGGGATTTCTGGTTGACACACTGTTTGTTGTACTTTGCACTTCTTTTATTTAAGACTAGTCCATCTGTGTCTCTGTATACTCTGTTAACCTCCTTTAATCCTTTTCTGCAATGATCAGGACCCCCACAGGACCACCACAGAGCAGGTATTATTTGGGTGGTGGATCATTTTTAGCACTGCGGTGACACTGATGTGGTGATGGTAGTGGTGGTGGGTACACCTACCATATTAGTCCACTTTGTAAATGTAATGTCAGAGACAGTAGCTGCTACATCTGCTACTGCAGTTTGTTTTGGCCCTCTAGTCCTTCACTGGTGATCACAGGACACTGTTAGATGGTTGGTGCACTATTTTCACTCCAGCAGTGACATGTTCATGTTAATCTGCTCCTGAGAGTTCTATGGTAGTACTTCTCAACAGGAGCTAGACAACTTAAGTTTGCAACTTAGCTGAATGTATTTATCCTGAATTATATTTGCATTGTGACGAAAAATTGAGCAGCTGCTTATACACAGAGTGAGTTACACGGCAGGTTTATGCGGAAGAATGCAGTTATGAAATCAACTGCTAGTATTACAACCAGTAACTTCGTATGGATCATGTAGCTGTAGGCACTGATTATATTAAACATGTTAATAAATTAGTCTCATTACTGTTGTCGTAGTTAAATCATTTAAATTAACATTAGCAATCCAAATAATTGCTGTGAATATGTTAAGATATTATATTACAGTGGAGCCTCGGTTATCATTTACACTGATTATCGTACAATTCTTTTATTGTCAACTTTTTTCATGAAAATATTGTCCCAGTTATCGTTCATCCACCCGGTTTTCATCAGTGTGCTCACGTGACTCCGCTAATTTTGTGAAAACAAAGCATCTACCCACGTGTTTGTTGATCATTTTGACTTTGTTTCGCATTGATAATGCTCAAAACAAACTAAAACACGTCACAATAAACACACGCAGCACTACCACCTGAAAACGGGTGTGAAAACAAATAGCGGCCAAAATAAAACAAAACAAAGGCTGCGGCTGGACCACACCGGCACTCTCTACAGAGCGTTAACCTCTGAGTGATGTTAAATGTTCATTTATCCATTTCATTAGTCCTTTGTATTTATTTCTCATTGTGTTATGTATGTAAAACTATAGTTAGTCTATATAAAACGTATTTTGGAATGTCTGGAATGGATTAATTGTACTTACATTATTTCTTATGGGAAATATTGCTTGTTATCGTTTTGTTTCGGTTATGATCAGATTAATGCTGAAAACCGAGGTTCCCCTTTATAATACAGTATAATAATGTTATTAATATTCTTAGTAATATCAGAACTGTAAGATGTTTTTATTTAGGTTTTAAGGTTTTTTAAGTAATTTTATATGAAATAATTTATGCTAGAAGAACCTTTTTTGACCCTTTTTATAATTTCTTTCAGAACACTTTCTAAAAACTTGGTGAAGACTGCAAAGAGGACCATTGGACGGCAGTATGTGACCCGGAAGAAATACTCTCCTCCAACCTGGGAGAACCGGAGCAGTCTGCAGTCTGAAATGGATGAAGATGAGATCTCAGGTACACACACACACACACACATTCCATTAGGTACACATACCTTGTATCTACCAAACTATCTGTCAAACCAGTCAAATAGCAGCTTCTCTGGGGGGGGTCCTGATCTTTGAAGAACAGGGTGAACAAGTATACAGACAAACAGATGCACATATATGGTCAGTGAAGCTAAAATGAACAATGAGTGTAGATACTAAGTAAGAAATAACAGAGTGGGGAGAGATTGTGTGACTAAAATGAATGATTTCTATAAAAGCTACAATTAGAAAGTCCAGCAGTCTGCTTTATTTCATGCAGATTTGTTGTAGAGTCTAGGAAAATGTTGTAAATGGTTGTCTTGGGATTTGATTGTATGGTGATTTCATTTTCTTGACCGAGTCTTGTTGTGACATCCTGTAATTGTGCTTTTCTGATTGTTTAGTGTCTGAGGAGCTGGAGCAGAGTGCACTCACGTTGTCCTCCACCATCCGGTCATCTGACCGTCAGACCATGAGTAACGTGGTAGAGCGGGCTTGTTGCCGCGACTATCAGCGACTAGGCCTGGGCACGCTCAGTAACAGCCTGACTCGTTCCAAGAACGAACCCTTTCGCATTTCCACAGTTAACCGCATGTACACCGTCTGCAGGAGGTGAGGTTGCAGAAGTATGATGCTACACTGACTGTTGCTTTGCATTGAAAATATGACACTTTGTACACAGATGTCTCTGAAAGACATGATGTCACATTTTCAAACGCTAAACAAATTCAACATTCACTTCTGCTCAAATGACAACATTTATTTTTCAAGACGATCCACTTTTGAGATCAAATCCACATTTCAGAATAAAATCCACAGAGGCTGTTGAGCCAGTGTTTTATGGTAGTTATGTTCTCAGTACAGCTGTTTACTCTCCACCATAAGTTTAGCACAAGTCATCACGTGACATATTAGTATCACAAATACACTGAGATGTTAGTTCTTAAACAACCTCAGTAAACATGATTATTCACTAGAATAAGAGTTTATTAGTCATAAACACTATTAACCCTCTGGAGTTGTATCTCCGATTATATAGCTTATATAGATTTTATCCTAGAAACAAAACGAAAACATACCCCGGAAACATTAAAGGGGTCCACTTTTCAAATATATATATAGCTTGAATCTAAATATTTTTTAGATTCTTGTGAGAGGAGCTTAAATAAGCAAAGACACGGTTTTCAAAACGAGTCAGACAGCTGCGCTTTATTTTCCCGCCAAAATGATGCGATCTGTTATTCCAATGATATTGACATAGTAATTCCGGACATTCCATTGGTTGGATTACCAGCTGTGGAACGTGAACCGAACAAAAACCTCTCATGAATATTTAGTGTAGGGTTAGTGGTTGAGGAAAACGGAGTGTCGCCTCACATTCATTAAGCTTTAAAAATAAAAGCACATACAATTTGTAAAATATTTATTAATAATAAACTTGATGTATAAATGTATTTATATATATAATATATTAGTAAATAATGTAAAAATATTTGACAGGGATGAAAAGATATCTTAAAACTGAACTATGTATCAAATATGATACACTTGGTTTTACAGGTTAAAGTGTTACAGTTTGCTTGTCATCTGTTGGCATATTAATTCTTTTGTGTGTTATTTTTTTTCTTTTATGTCAATCCCTCAGTTACCCTGGCCTGCTGATTGTGCCGCAGAGCATCCCAGACTCTACCATCCAGCGCATCTCCCGGTGCTACCGGCAGAATCGCTTCCCTGTGGTGTGCTGGAGGAACTCGCGGACCAAAGCTGTGCTGCTGCGGTCGGCCGGCCTGCACGCCAAGGGAGTGGTGGGATTCTTCAAGTCACCCAATGCTCCCACTGCAGGTCAGTACTGCAGTGTAAAGTTATTTTTGCACCGCATTTGTAAAATTTGTCAATTTGGCTTGTTTTTCCCCTTTATTACATTAATCAGCTGTTACTTTGGAACAGTGCAGCCACTCTTCACAATGTAATGGTGTTTTTAGGTCCATCTCAGGCTGACTCCACCAGTTTGGAGCAGGAGAAGTACCTTCAGGCCATCATCAGCTCTATGCCCTCCTACAGCGAGGCCAGCGGCAGGAATACCCTCAGTGGCTTCACATCCACACATATGAGTACTTCAGGTAAGAAGGGTAAGAGCTTAGGGAAATTTCACTTTGTCACTCACTGTTTTTCTCTGGCATCCTATGAAGTCATGCACAAATTTTGGAATTAATCTATACATTTATAGTTGCATCAAAACTTTTCAATACATAGAGTTTGGCAATCAATTATACATCATTTTTGTATTTTTTAAAGTTAAATTTAAAGTTTATTCTAGTGTTTTTGCCATTTTTTCCCCTCCCAGTGTTGTAGTAGCCAATTAACCTATCCCATCTGCTAGAGCAGGGGTGTCAAACTCCAGTCCTGGAGGGCCGGATTCCTGCAGAGTTTTGTGATCTTCCTGATCAAACACACCTGATTCAGCTCAGCAGGTAATGAGCAGGTTTAATTGTAGTGCCAGAGAAGAGAATTCGCCAAACTCTGCAGGAATCCGGCCCTCCAGGACTGGAGTTTGACACCCCTGTGCTAGAGTCTCTCCCCATCACTTTACAATGTCCCTGACTCTAGGAGGGTGAAGACAAGCACATGCCTCCTCTGATGTGTGTTGTGGCCACCACCTCTTTTCTAGCTACTGCTGATACACCGTCACTAGGGAGCCAACGTGTTCGGAGGAAAGCGCAGGATCCCCAGCTCCAATAGACCAATCCGTAGATGCCTGAGCCAGCAGACACTGTAGTATGAAAGTGATGGGGAGAGAGCATCATCTACCAACCAAGAGAGACAATTTTTGCTCTCTCGGGCCACGGCTGTCGATGGCGAACAGCATTACCCGGATTCAAATTTGCGATCCTCTGGTCATAGTCTTAGCCGGCTGAGCCACTTGTGACCCCTTTTCCGTATTTTTAATGATTGTTTTTAGTTTGTAGCCAGAGTATCATTGTGTTATCGAGTATCGTGATGCTGCACTCGGTATCAGTATCGAAATGAAAGTTTTGATATTGTGGCAACCTTAATTTCTGTGTCATCACTCCTTACAAATATGTCTATGCTTTAGATTCATCAGACAAACTGAGGCAACCTAAAATTGGAGCACTTATGAAACAAGTTATGGGCACAAAAGAGGATCTACCCGGAACTTTCAGTAGAGGAGGTGAGAGAGCTGTTAGTGTTTGTACCTGTGGTTGTGTGTGTGTATACAGTCATATCAGAATATCATGACCACCCCTGGTTTGGGATGTGACAGGGTTTACTGCATGTACAAATGAGTGAGCACACTAGTCAGTTGTAGCAGAACAGTCCTAAAGGGTATAATAATGTGGAAGCATCTCGTAAACTGTTAACTTGGAGGGATGTTCTAGAGCTGCTTTAGTGAAAGTGTATCAAGAACAAACTGCTTGTACATTGAGCCTCCTAAGGGCATATTTGTGGTGCTCCACGGGTCATTGATGCCAGAGGGGAACAACGAGAGGTACAGAGAAATTGATACAGCACAGTGGACCAGTTAACTTCCAGTTAACCAGTTAACTTCTTTACTGAACTGAGGGGCAACGAGGAAAGCTCACCATTGAGCAAATACTTCAAGTCATGGGTGGTTCTGTAGGTGGCCATTATGTTCTGATATGAATCTACGTGTGTTTGTGTGTGTGTGTGTGTGTGTGTGAGGAGAAACTGTAATATCCAG
This sequence comes from Crenuchus spilurus, assembly GCA_036984385.1. NCBI lineage: Eukaryota > Metazoa > Chordata > Actinopteri > Characiformes > Crenuchidae > Crenuchus > Crenuchus spilurus. Next base: position 18,036 of record BRDA01001052.1, on the reverse strand, counting down.
TCCTGCATTGAATCTTACAGCTCAGGCAAAATGTTCCTCAGCCATTTGCCCTTACCCTTGTCATAGAGGGCAATATAGAGAGACAGATGAGCAGATCTTTGTTAGTGTTAGATGTTCTAGTGTGGTTGACTTAGCATAGTATGTTCTAGCATAGCACAACTGTGCTAGTCTGTATGCTGACAGTAATGGGTCTCTCTGTGTTCTCTGACCCTAGTTCTGGGTCAGAGGGCAAGGGTCATCTCCCTCTCTCAGCCTAAAG
>BRDA01001052.1:0-17677 GCA_036984385.1 Crenuchus spilurus | reverse complement strand
AGCTGGACTGAGTTTCAGAGATTGCTTTCTGTGACTTTCTTTACCTCACTTTGCCTGGAGCGTTTGTCATGTAATTAGCATATCAATAGAACGCTTATCGTCCTCGGCAGGCTGGCGGGCCAAGCGGGGGATTTTCTCCTGACGACGGTTTTCGTAACATCCGCGCTTTTAGTGTCTCAAAAAACCTCCGCGTTGCTAGTGTTAAACTAGTCCAAAATATGTCTGTCACACGTTTGAAGCAAATGGCGAAATAACTATGAGTGTACGACTTAGTATTTTGTTTATAAGAGATTATTTTTTTTATTACGCTTGAATTTTCACTCGCGACGGGATTTTCAAACAAGTCCAATTTGGCGTGAAAACCACGAACCTGGCAACCCTGCAAACGTCGAGCGCTGCTGCTTGGTGGAAGTTGAATGATACCAAATTTTTGTGGGGAAAGGGGGGGGGTTACATTACCAAATGATTAAACAAGCTAGTATTTTACCCAAAAGTGATCATGAATAAAGAAAATTAACAGGTTATTCATGAAAGATGTTTTTGTAAATTGAAATTGTGACTTTATTCGGGGGGTTATAGTGATTGGATCAGATTATTGGGGGGGTCATAACCCCTCTATCCTCCCTGCAAATTACGCGCATGTTCATGATATATGTAATAAGGTGGTTCCAGATTCTTGACTCACCCTTTAAATGTCGACTCAAATTGAGCTGTAATGTAACACAGACACTGTGCGATGGATATGTGTATGTGTGGTTCAGGGAAATGGGGCAGCATCCGTGGCAGCGGGCGTCTCAGTGCCTATAATCCAGACGTGGGGAACCGGCTGGCAGGGAAAGAGTCACCCCAGGCCAACGGGGGCCCAAGTGAGCCTTACTTCCTCCGCCAACAACGTGCTTACCTCTATATAATTGGAGACAAGTCCCAGCTCAAGGTAATTTAACACCTCCAGCAGAGCAGTCTGAAATATGTACACACTGATTACTTAATGAAAATAGCCTTTGCATATATGTACAGTCATATCTTTAACCCTCTGGAGTCTGAGGGTATTTCAGACACTCTGATGTAGTCTGACATGCCTTGACTTTTTCACAAATTACACTCATCTAAAATATTTTTCCCCAAAGGGTTACACAGGCTTTTGTTAAAAAATGGGTGTTGACATGTTTTACTCATTCAGTGGTTCCTAGATTTCATATTGATGAGATTAATGTGAGGTGAATCTTATGTTTAGGGACACCTCAGGTGAGATGTTTGTTCACGTACAGATTTCAGACATTCCAGTGCCACTATTCCACCAACGAAATGTCCATGTCGTTATCATATGAATGACAGATTGCATCTTTTGGCGGGAAAATATCAGCTGTCCAAGTCCCTTTCAGAGACATGTGTCCTCACAAGAATCTGAAAATATATTTTGATTCAAGCTATAGATATTTGAAAAATAGTGACATTTCAAGCCTTTTTGTTTTAATATTGATGTTCTGAAACAGAAGTGTATTACCTGGGCTAAGGAGAACAAGAACTCACTCAGTTTTGCATTTAATTTTTAAATCAGCTTCTAGAGTGTGGAGAGAGACAGAATCCATGGTGTCTGAAATCCAGTTTGCAGTTTCTGACTTCTATGATGGATTGAGGTGCCATGAGATGCAAATGTCAGTGATCAGTAGATCAACATTAAAACAATAGAAGGCTTGATGTACAGTGGAACCTAGACTTACGATGGAATCAACTTTTGAAATTTCCAAGATACGAGCCGTCACTTTGTTGTATTATGATGTGAGATGAGATCTGAGTTACAAGTGAGCGAGCTTACGCCACCCGCCACTAGGAGTCACTAGCGAGCATGATTGAGTGCCAAGATCAGTGCTGAGAAGAAGTCGAGCATTGGCACTGTGTAACACTTGTCTCCCTCATTTTCTAAACATTTTGAAAGAGACAAAGAAACAAACCTTGAACAGGTTTTTATTGATACGCCCTGCAAGTGGAAACGAATTTCTTTACATTCTTTTATTATTATATTTTATGGATTATTTGTTATTTATAAAGTACATTCTTCTTATTTAGGAACACGTTAAAAAATGGTGTGACTTTTGGGGGGCTGGAATGGATTAATAGCATTTTAATGGGGAAATGTAATTTTATATACAAGCAAATTGAGTTATAGAACAAATTATACTCGTAAGTCAAGGTTCCACTGTATGTCACTTTTTGTGTAATGAATATAAATATGACAGTTTACTGTTTTGAATCAAATTATGAACAAAATTGTACTTTTTCACAATATTCTTATTTTTGGATGTATCACTATGTATTAGCAGTTCAGGCTGGTAGTGACTAACTTCACTAATATAGCACCTTTTTGCCACTGAAGGTATTTCTTCAATGTGTCCCAGTAATGTCCCACCAGTGTTTACAAAGACTGTTCATATGCATCTGGTCTTTATAATATCTCCTTTCTTTATCTTTTTATACAATATTTTAAACTTCCTGTACAGTAAAATACGTATTTATTGGCCTGTAAATGATCTGTAGTGCTTATGCATTATGTCTGTATTATGTGCTGTTTAATGTTACGTTGACTGCAGTGTGGACCTTCTTTGTGCATCCAATAAATAAATGCCTTATAATTTGTACACGCCAATTACAAGATTTGTTGGAAAGTCATTTACATGTTTATTTAATTAAGCTCAGTTGTAAATAAAAAGCTATCTGTGTGTCTGCAGGGAGGAAAGCAGGACTCGTTCCAGCAATGGGAAGTGGTACCCATCGAAGTATTTGACGTGCGGCAGGTGAAGAACAGCTTTAAGAAGCTGATGAAAGCCTGTGTACCCTCTTCTCCCTCCGCCGATCCCAACATGTCCTTCCACCGCTGCCTGGAGGAGTCTGAGTGGATGAACCTGGTAAAACGGACACTCAGAGTTATTGCCAGTTGTCTAGTGCATGTGAATGTCATTCATTCGTGTTCATAATTTAGAAATAAGATAAACTGTCGTACAGAAAGTCGCACATTTCAAGCCTGTTTTTTTTTATGTTGGTGCTGTTTGAATAGTAATTTACTCCAAATGAAGTAATCTAGAAATAGAAATCTTTGGAAGGTGTCTGGGCTCTCTCTTAAGAGAGACATCCGGGAAGGGCTCGGAGTAGAGCCACTGCTCCTCCATGTTGAGAGGAGCCAGTTGAGGTGGTTCGGGCACTAGTAAGGATGCCTGCTGGACACCTCCCAGGTGTGGTGTTCTGGGCATGTCCAGTTTGGAGGAGACCCCGAGGAAGACCAAGGATACGCTGAAGAAATTATATCTCCCAGCTGGCCTTGGAATCCTCCCATATGAGCTGGAAGAGGTGGCTGGGCTTGGGTTGTTACCCCACGCGACCCGGATACGGATAAGCGGAAGATGGATGGATGAAATAATCTAGAAATTTTAGATTCTCTATTTCTGATTTTCATGAACTATAAGCTGTCCTTATCAACAAAACAAAAAAGGCTTGAAATGTCACTTTACAGGTAAAGAATATAAAATATGACTTTTTAAAACTTATATTATGATCAAGAATGAACTTTGACAATATTCTGTTTTTGAAATGCACAAGTATACCAGTGTACAAAAACAAACCTTTTCTATTGTAGACAAAAACACCATTTTACATTTACATTGTAGCGTTATCATCATGTCGGTGGACCATTCATGTAACATTGTTCTATTATTTTGACCAACATTCATTCATAAATCTTTTTATTCATCCACAGAATCTCCTGCAATGCTTAAAATACTCACACAGTGCAGTAAAATATAAAGGGCCAGTTTCCTAAACCCAGAACTACTAGAATTTACTTTAATGATATGGTTACAGTACCAGTCAAAAGTTTGGACACAATGTGGACATTCAGTGGTTTTTCATCATTTAAAATGTTCTGTATTGTAGATTAACACTAAAGTCATCCAAACTATGAAGAAACACATTCTTCACAGTAGGCACCTCTTGCTTAGATGCAGCTTTCTTGGCATTTTCTCAGTCAGCTTTATGAGGTAGTCACCTGGAATGTCTTTCAGTTAACAGCTGTGTCTTGTCAAGAGTTCATGACTTGCATTTCTTGCCTCTTAATGTGTTTGAGACATCAGTTGTGTGTCTACTTTGAAGTAAAATCTAAAACATGTTGGCTTGTTTAACACTTAAGTTTGATTCCTTATGTGTAGTCTGGATGACTTCAGTATTCATTTACAAAAATAAATAAAAACATTGAAGTCCAAGCCTGAGATTTACATTTCACTTGATCTGCCTGGTGATCGAACCAGTAAATATTGTGTGTGTGTGTGTGTGTGTGTTTTGTAGCTACACCGAGTTCTGCAGGTGTCTGTTCTGGTGGTGGAGCTCTTGGACACTGGGTCCTCTGTCATGGTCAGCCTGGAAGATGGCTGGGACGTCACAACCCAGGTACTCAGGATAATCATTGTTTTAATTTAAGGCAGAGCAGAGCAGACTGTGACAGTGGTGCTGAGCTTCAGCTGTATGATTGTAAGGGCTGATGTCATATGCTCTGCTCTGTGTTATATGCAGGTGGTGTCTCTGGTGCAGCTGCTCTCAGACCCATATTATCGCACGTTTGATGGCTTCCGGCTGCTGGTGGAGAAAGAGTGGCTATCATTCGGGCATCGCTTCAGTCACCGCGGTGCCCAGACGCTGGCCAGCCAGAGCAGCGGCTTCACACCCATCTTCCTTCAGTTCCTCGACTGTGTACACCAGGTGTGTGTGTGCAGACATGATAGAGTGACTGTGAGACTTTCAGTTGGAGTGTGAGTGTTTGTATGCACTGTGTCCAAATGTTTGTAGACACCCCTTCTAATGAATGCATTCAGTTTGTCTAGTCTCTGTAGAGAAGTACTGCCAATAGAAGAGGACTCAACATGAACCTGTTGGCACCATGCCTAATATATATGGGCTAGAGGGGTATAAAGCCCCCCAATATTGAGCTGTGGAACTGGGTTCTCTGCTCCATTCAGTACTTTGGGGATGAGTTGGTGGAGTTGTGGATGAGGTGGGGTGGTGATCATCCAACATTGACCTCTTTAATGCTCTTGTCACTGAGGGCAATCAAATCATCACAGCAATGCTCAAAAATCCTGTCAAAGCCTTCTCTGGACAGTAGAGGCTCTAAGAAACAAGGACGGGGGTGTCCCAATACCTTTGTCCATATGCTGTATGTATATTTATGTCTTAATACTTTCTTTCAAATTGTGTTATAATAAGTCCTTTCACCTTTTTTCCAAATAGATTCATCTTCAGTTCCCCATGGAGTTTGAGTTCAGTCAGCACTACCTGAAGTTTCTAGCCTATCATTATGTTTCCAACCGCTTCCGGACCTTCCTACTGGACTCCGACTACGAACGCATTGAGCTAGGTGAGTGATGTGCTCAACACACTTGAACCCTGCTAATAAGGACATTAACTATATGTCCAAATGTTTGTAGACACTGCTTTTAACCCCCTGGAGACTGTTTTCTCTGATGTAGTCTGAAGTGGTTAAACTTTTTATTTTTTCTGCACAAACTCAGCAACAACAGTGTCAAAACAGTAAGAGTGTCATAAATCTATTTTTTTGATTAAATCTGATCTAAACTTAGACATTTTCAAAAACACACTCTAAACATTTCTAGCCAAGACTTTTGAACTCAGAACTGAATAAACAGAGGTGATGGCTAAACACTGCTCATTACAGTTTTTAGACATTGTATGTGGTTTTATTTCTAAAGCTTAACTAATGTGAGGTGACACTCAGTTTTCCTCAACCACTAACCCTACATTGATTATTCATAAGATAGGTGTGAACACTCAGGTGAGAGGTCTTTTTTTATTGGTTGACATTCCACACATTCCATGGCCGGTAATCCACCAATGGAATGTCCAAAATTACCATGAGTGCGTCATTTGGCAAAAAATATTGTGCAGCTGTCTGACTCACACTCACAAATATGTCTCTGCTTATTTAAGCTCATCTCACAAATATCTAAAATTATATTTTGGTTCAAGCTATATATATATTTGAAAAGTGTATCCTTTAAGGTTTCTGAGGTATTTTTCATTTTGTGGAATTTTGTTAATATGCAGCCGACTCCATAAGGTTAATGAATGCATAAAGCTACTTTAAGTTGCACCCATTGCTGACACAGACACACATTGTTGACACATTGCTGGAAAAAGTGAATGAGCAGGTGTCCCAATACTTTTGTCAATATAGTCTATCATATGCTCTAGACCTGAAATTAAATATACACTTGCATGGAAAGTCCACATTTTTCTTTTCATCTTTAATTGTGTCTGAGATATTTTACTTACCAAATCACAGCTTGGTGACCAAAATAAAATAGCTCATTTAACTATTTTCTATATTTTATAGTTATATTTAATAACTGTGTGCCTAGGAACGGTCTCATTTTGAAATGAATTCACTTTTTTAGGGGTGTTGTATGAGGAGAAGGGTGACAGGAAAACGCCTCAGGTCTGCAAGTCTGTGTGGGATTACATTGACCGCCTGCACAAGAAGACCCCCATCTTCTATAACTACATGTTCTCTCCAGAGGAGGAAGAGGTGAACAGAGCTTTGCTCCATATTTGCCTACATCACTTTGAAATCACGTCTTGAAGTGGATCTAACTTCCTCTGCCTTTTCTCTTTTAGGTGCTAAAGCCATACAGCTTCATCTCCAACCTGAAGGTGTGGGACTTCTACACGGAAGAGACACTATCGGAGGGGCCGCCTTATGACTGGGAGCTGGTGCGGGGGAGGGCCGAGGGTCCCACTGAAGAAGCGGTGTCTGACAGACCTGAGACGGTAGCGCCCAAATCACAGCGGCGTGTGGTCTGGCCCTGCTACGACAGCCTGAGTAAAGTGCTGCCAGATGCCATTACCAAACTTCTGCAGGTCAGTGCGAACACTACAGGTAAACACCAGTGTGGGAATTTTTAGACACTTCCTGGTCGATCCATGAGGGCACATTTAAAGGCACAGTACACGGTTCTCCACCCAAATTCTTGCCCCTTGTTGCTGATTGGCTGAAATTGTGTTGTGTTTCTCGCCCCTTGTTGCTGATTGGCTGAAATTGTGTTGTGTTTCTCGCCCCTTGTTGCTGATTGGCTGAAATTGTGTTGTGTTCCTCACCCCTTGTTGATGATTGGCTGAAATTGTGTTGTGTTTCTCGCCCCTTGTTGCTGATTGGCTGAAATTGTGTTGTGTTTCTCGCCCCTTGTTGCTGATTGGCTGAAATTGTGTTGTTTCTCGCCCCTTGTTGCTGATTGGCTGAAATTGTGTTGTGTTTCTCGCCCCTTGTTGCTGATTGGCTGAAATTGTGTTGTGTTTCTCGCCCCTTGTTGCTGATTGGCTGAAATTGTGTTGTGTTTCTTGCCCCTTGTTGCTGATTGGCTGAAATAGTGTTGTTTCTCGCCCCTTGTTGCTGATTGGCTGAAATCGTGTTGCGTTTCTCGCCCCTTGTTGCTGATTGGCTGAAATTTTGGTTTTCCAAACCTTGTTCCTTGTTGTTAATCAGAACTTTTCTCTTCCCCCACCTCTCACACACTTCTCTTGCATACCATGCAAATCATGCTCACTAATCTAATTCTTCTATCTCCTCTGTTCAATCTTTGTCTGCTCTGGTGGGAGTGGTTTTCATATCCCACCTGTTTTCTAGTATCAGCAAAACCATCTTGAGTAAACCAAGGGAGCACTGGATCAGAAAGAATGACGCATGGTTGAGGTTATGTGGTGGCTGTAATCTAGCCAATCAAAATGCTGCTCAACTAATTATTCATGAGCTCACTATAAAAGGCAAAATGGCTTGTTTCGTTTGAAGGCTAAAGCACAGGGTTTTAAATGGTCATATGAGAGTACATCTAGGTATTTTTCAGCCTAGCATCTCTGTATACATCAGATCATTTAAAATAATGAGTTGTGATGCTTTCAAATGAGGTAAAATGTAGAAATCTACACTGATGTTTTGCTATTAAATGTCATATTTAAATGAGAGAATCAACAGTATCGTTTGACCTGCACTTTCCAAGCTTTTATTTAAGAGTGAATAACATGGTGATGCTGCAGGGAGTTTATAATCAGCTATATAGGCTTTATATAGACTACAAATTATGTGTATATAGGCTGATGACTTTGTTTACGTGTAGGATGTGCAGGTCCTTGAGGCCGAACTGGGACACGTCTCTGAAAAGTGGAAGGACACCTGGGACAAGATCAAGACAACCCAGCGGACTGAGACCAAACTGGAAAGCCGGGTACTCAACTCCTCATCTTTGTATTGAGTGGCTCTTCAAAGGAAAAAAAAACTTTATTTTTTGTGAAAAATGTTTTTCTGTCACTACTGACAAGGAACTTTATTAAACATTTTTCCTACATTCATAGACCTGATTCTGTCTTAACTCTGACCAGCCTAATTCTTTACTGCTCCTTCATTAGCTGAGCAGTGCATGTTAGAGCAAGAAACACTCAAATGTGACCGAGTCTATGATGGGAAGTCACTGAACTGTACTCATTCTCTTATCCCCAGCACTCATTTTCCAGCTCACTCCTGATGTCGTCCAACCTGATACACCAGAGACGCTCACAGGGCATGTACCTGCAGGAGAGTGGTGTGGGCTCCTCCATTAACCTAGCCCTGGACTGTGAGGCCAGTGCCACCTCTACACCTGCTGCTGGTCGCCCCAGCACAAGCAACCTCTACTCCCAGTTCCAGAGCACAGAGAGTGAGAACCGGTACGTACCAGCTTCTTAGACCAAAAGCAACTTCCTTTATCATTCCATTTAGATGTTTTAACACTTATTCATAGATCAGATACATATTCACATACCCATTTCTGGTTTCAGACGCTCCTACTTTTGGTTTGTTAAAGGGGACATATTATGCAAAACTCACATTTTGCGTGTTTTTGTATTTCCACTTGTGTCTCTACTGCTTTTATAAACACTCCCAAGTGTGGAAAAGTCCGTTCAAAGATTTTAGTGTCAGAAATCATATGATTCTATGAGCCGTTTGGTGGATTCCTTAATGACAAAGGAAATTTGCGTAGAACCAACATGGCACCACCCCTCACCGGTCAAGCCCCAACAGAGACACACCCACTAGATTAGTTGAAGATCCATCATTTTAGTCTGCTGGTTCACCATGCATAGACGCAGAGCGGTATCGTTACAGGCAGGTCACACCTGAAGTGGGGTGTGTGGGTGGGTGTGTGTGTGTGTGTGTGTCAGAAAGAGAGAGTGAGCCCTAAAGCAAAATATCCAGTTTTGGTAAATCGGCTCATGGTCAAACATATACGTTTGGATAGAGCCTCTGTGTTCTGTCATTTCCACGTGTGGTAAACCCTCAGCATAAAACGTGAAATCGGTGAGGCATGGCCACTAACAGCTTATTTGCATAAAAGTGACATAGCGCTCATTTTGAAATGGACTGAATCTGGGAAGAATAGAGCTGGTAATATCTCTTTATTTGAAAGTGATTTTGTGCAATTGGCTTCATGTTTAAAAAGAGGTATAATATGTCCCCTTTAATTAATAGAAAATGTTGAAGTGTCCTCTTTTGATTAAATTTAATACACATGTATCTATAATCAGTATCTATTTTATCTGCTCCACAGGTGCACTTTGTAGCTCTACAATTACAGTCTGTAGTCCATCTGTTTCTCTGTGTAGTTTGTTCAAACTGTTCTTCAGTGATCAGGACCCCCCACAGAGCAGATACTATTTGACTGGTGGATCATTCTCAGCACTGCAGTGACACTGACGTTGTGGTGGTGTGTTAGTGTGTGCTGCACTGGTACAGGTGGATCAGAGATTTTACACACTGTCCACTCACCACTGCAGACACGCCTACATTGTTGGTCCGATATAAAGTCAGAGACAGTAGCTCAGCACAGTTTGTGTTGGATGAACAGAGTATACAGAGAAACAGATGGACTACAGTCTGTACAAAGTGCACCTGTCTGGTCAGTGGAGCTGATAAAATGAACCTAATGAAGTGGCCAATGATAGTATTTCTCGTATGAATATTTTACATTTACTATGTTCACATTCAGGAGCTTTGAGGGAATCTTGTTCAAGAAAGGAGCGCTGCTGAAGCCTTGGAAACCACGCTGGTTTGTGCTGGACAAGACCAAACACCAGGTACATGTGTTACCTAGGCCATGTTTACCTTTCTTACATACCAGCTTGTAATCTGATCATTCATGAAGAAACCCAGTGCAGACATAAATTCACTAAGCTTTGGCTCATACTCACTCTGCCATCTCGGCTGCTCTTCTCCCCTTCTGCTCAGTTGAGATACTATGAAACGAGGCAGGATAAAGAGTGCAAGGGCGTTATCGAACTCGCAGAGGTGGAATCTGTCATTCCAGGCACGCCTGCAATGGGAGCCCCGAAAGGTGTAGAGGAGAAAGCCTTCTTTGATGTAAGTTCTTGTGGTTCTTATTACTGATTTTATTTATATATATATATATATATATATATATACTACCACCACCATGTTTCACAGATGGGATAAGGTTCTTATGCTGGAATGCAGTGTTTTCCTTTCTCCAAACTTTTGAACACAAATAAGCTTTTTCCACAATGTTCAAATGTAACTTTTAACTAGTTATGAGGTTTAATGAATTGTGTTTAGATGCTAATCAAATATTTGCTTTTCTTTCTCCAGCTGAAAACGACCAAACGAGTGTACAACTTCTGTGCGCAGGACAGCCAGAACGCACATCTGTGGATGGACAGTATTCAGAGTTGTTTATCTGACGCATAGGAGGAGGAGCTCCAAGAAGGAGAGACTTTATTCCAATTGGAAGGATGTCTGTTGGACTCCCTGATGGACATGGCTTTCCGCCAATGACAGGGCTTCCCCAGCAGAGAGGGAGAAGCCTCTTGGCAATATTGATCGTGTTGCACCTCACGACATTTCAGTGTTTTTGTTTTTAAAAAAAAGTTCATAAAATGCAAGAAAAAGAATCCCTTAAACAATATTCACTCATTCTTTTTTCTGTGTTAGTAATCTAACCACTATACACCAGGGGTGTTCTGTTCTCTGTGGTCTGTGGACACAAGGCATGATGGGTTTTACCGGATGTGTCTCTATACGAGGCACAGGCATGCCTACAGCTAATCTCTCTCCCCACCCTTTGCCCCACCAACCTACTGCCAGCTATCCAGCTATATGAATGCTATGCAGGGGCTGAAAGAGCCACAACCAAGCATCTGCCTGCTCTAAAATCCCTTATTGTACCTTTAATGCTGTTTTGTACGTCACTGCTTGGGTTCAGTTACCTGAGCTGCATTGACAACCAATCAGGTCTTGTCTTATTAGCACCACTCACTGCCCTGGTGAAGTTTTTCCCTCCCTGACTGCTTGTGTTTTCATCCCACTCATCACGACAAAGCATTTTGGAAGGTTTTTTAGAGCATGTGAAGCAGGACGGCCTTTCAGCGGTTCATGAAGGATCTTCTCAGCTAACCAGTTTCACGTACAGTCATGAAAATAATATCCTTAGCACCAGTTTCTTGATGTTACGTATTCTATAATCCTCTCGCTCATTTTAAAATGCCAGCTGGAGATTACATTCTCAGATTAGCCTGTTTACATACATAACTATACAAGCTTTCTGCTTCTCCAAGACAAGAAAAGCCACTATTGATGGTGAGAATTTAAGGGATGCTGAAGGAAAAGGAGGGATATATTTTTGTTGTGATCATTTATGCACAAAGATGACGACTATGTATTTTTCCATGATGAGATGCAGATGAGCAGTGGGAGGATGGTGGATACAGGGCTGTCTGGAGCCTCTCTGTTTCAACAAGTGTCTGTTTACACCGGTCGGGGACTTGCAAACTGGCTGTATTTACAACTGAGTCTCACGTCTAGCATAGTGAAGTAGGTAATAAGTCAGATCCCCAGTGATAGTCAGATTTAAATTTATAGTTCAGTGAACTTTCAATGTGTCCTCATTGAAGTATTAATCTCCAAAAATTAGAATATCAGTTCATTCAGAAATTCCTATTTTATATTATTTATACATAAGTGACACGTTTCTGGCCTTTTGTGTTTTAATGTCGATCAGTATGGATTATAACTTAGAATACTTAATTGTGATTTTGAGTAAATTATGATTCAAACCAGAGGATTGCAAATTTGAATCCTGGTAATGCTGTTCGCCGTCGACAGCCGGGGCCTCAGCAAAAATTGGCCATGCTCTTTCTGGGCGGGTAGATGGCGTCTCCCCATCCCCATCACACTACAATGTCCGCTGGCTCAGGCATCTACTGATTGGTCCATCTGAGCTGGGGTGACGATGTATCAGTGCTAATTAGAAAAGAGGCGATGGCCACATCACACGCATTGGAGGAGGCTTGTGCTTGTCTTCACCCTCCTAGAGCCAGGAACATTGCAGTGTGATGGGTAGCCCCTAGCAGATGGGGTGCGCTAATTGGCTGCTACTACTACATTAGGAGGAAAAAATTGGCAAAAATACTAGACATAAAATTAAAAAAAAAAAAAAAAAAAAAAAAACATTCAAAATCACTTTTCTTGGAATGACTGTTTGCATTTTTGAATTCATTTGACATTTTTTGAAATGCATAAGTACACATAAAACTATTTATCTCCATCTATAGAGTCTTAGACATATAGCATCTTCTCACAAAACTTTATACCTATATATATATATATATATAAATAAATAAAGGTTTATACCTAATTTATTAGCTCATCTCTAACAACTTCATTGAAAAACATCAAATATGTTCATAATTTAATTCAAAAAGGTAAACTGTCATATATTTTATACTCATTATATGTAAAGTGACACATGTAAGCCTATTTTTGTCATGATTATACTGCTTCAATAGTATTTCACTCAAACTCCAAATGAAATATTCTAATAATTTAACATTTTTGTCACTTTACATGTAATAAAGTACTTTGTCCACAATATTCTCATTTTTGGAGATGCATTAGTAGGTGAGCTGTGTATAATATGGCTATAATTATTCTTTTCTCTTATTTTATTACTGCTATTATGAGGCTCAGTGTCACACACAGCCAGTCTGAGGTCACCGGTCCCTGTCATTGTCAGAACCAGTGTTTTTAGCTAGACTGTTACCTTCTGTTTGAATTCTGTACATAGAGTTTATGTCTGTATTTTTCCTTTAGAGAGAGAGAGTCTATTTAGCTGGACGTGGTGAGGATGCAAAAAAAACCTATCACCTCCTGTTTATTTTATATCCCCCCTACCACATTTGTGATCCCAAATACAAAACTAACACACACACACACACACTGTAAAATAGGGTAATACCGCTGTCGTGTTGAACATAAAATTTGAATTGTAGATTTTTTTTGTTCCGATAACTCCCTTTGTACATAATATTCAGATTTCTATGTTTGTTAGTAATTTATTTAACTTTGTCTCCTGAATATGACAGTCCTCGAAGCACCACTTAACTTTTCAATTACAATTTACAATATGTGCCATTGTTCTTTTTTTCTGCATTAACGTAACTAAAGATTTTGAAAACTTCAGATATGACTCAAATAAATCCTCAATGCTTTTTTTCTAACATGGTGGTCCTCTCCCAGTACAAGTCAGTGGAGTTGTGGAGGAGTGTGTCGTCTCTTGGGTCTGGTTGATAATTATTACAGACGTGCTGCTCTTGGGGAGCCTTTAATCTTACACAGCAGATCAGTTCACAGTAGATCATCTCCAGCTTCCAGAATCTCCTTCAGAACAAATAACATTTTTATTATTTATTTTTATGTTCCTTTTTTAATAGATTTTTTTTGTTCTGTTGTCAATCATGTAATTATATATTTTTAGGATTAAAAGAAAAACACTGCAGGTTTCATCGTCTGTTCACTTTATTAAAGATTTGTCAAAGGGGAACTTGGCCCAAAAATTAGCTTCACAAAAGTTGTTTCTGGAACTGATTTTTGTTTTAGTGCCGCCTACATTGGACATTAGCGGGTTATTGCCATGTGTTCCAGAGCATTGGATAAAAAAATGGAGAAGCCTTAGTGTTGAAGTTTTAAGTGTCATTTCAATTATATACAAAGCCAATGTAAACCCAAAAGTCAGTCATTTAAAAAAATTTAAATATATAAGACTTATTCAGAAAATAATTTTTAGTACATAAATGTTGGCCTACATGAGACTCTGTAAACAACATCATTGTCTCTGCTGCCCTCTTTAGGCCGACTGGACTAACTACAGTTATACCTATAAAAAGTGTGCCTTTCACTTCCGCTGTGTATTTCACCAAAGTAATTATGGTTTATGTCTGAAATAAATTACGAGGTTAAGCAACTGCAAATCCATCCACGGTTTGAAGTAAGATAAATATAACACAAAAGTAGGCCATAAACAAAAAAAAAAACATTTGACGTAAATAAAAATGGGACTTGTATTTTGAAGTTCCAGGCAGCCAGACTGAACGCGTCATAACGTGACTGACTCACGCACACCCCTGTTTACTGTGTAATAAAAGTGGGCGCTGTAGTTTTGTGTGGAAACGTTGTTGACAATCTCAGCTTAAATGAAGTGCTCTAAGGACCTTCACCTTATTTACCTCATTTGAAGACCTTTTTAATGCCCTGATACAAAAAATTCACCAAACATTTGTTTCTTAAATTGGTGTCAGTTGTTTCTGGAACCGATTTTATTTTTAGTGCCACCCATAAATAAGTGCTAGGACAGTAGATGGTTATTGATGGTTATATGTGTTCCAGAGCATTAGATTTGAGATGAATTTTGAAAAAGATGCCTTAGTGTATACTGGTCAAAAATACAAATGCAACACTTTTGTTTTTGCTCCCATTTTTCATGAGCTGAACTCAATGATGTAAGACTTTTTCTATGTACACAAATATTGTTCAATAAATCTGTTAGGGAGCACTTTTGCCAAGATAATCCATCCAGCTCACAGGTGTAGCATATCAAGATGCTGATTAGACAGCATTATTATTGCACATGTGTGCCTCAGCCTGGCCACAGTAAAGTCCACTCTAAAATGTGTAGTTTCATCAAACAGCACAATGCCACAGATGAGTTTTGAGGGAGCATGCACTTGGCATGCTGACTGCAGTAATGTCCACCAGAACTGTTACCCATTAATGTTAATTTCTCTACCTCACAACTGCAGACCACGTGTAACCGCGTTAACTGACCTCCAGATCCAGCATCTTCATCTCCAAGATCGTTTGAGACCAGCCACCCAGACAGCTGCTGCAAAAGTTAGGTTGCATAGCCAAAGAATTTCTGCACAAACTGTCAGAAACTGTCTCAGGGAAGCTCATGTGCATGCTCATTGTCCTCATCGGGGTATTCACCTGACTGTAGTTCATAATTGTAACTGACTTGAGTGGGCAAATGCTCACATTTGATGGCATATGGCAAAATGTCCAGACTTGAACCCCATTCAGAATCTTTGGAATGTGCTAGAGAAGACTTTCATCAATACAAGATCTTGAAGCAAAAATGAATTAAACTGTGGAGAGAAATAAATGTTGTGACATGGCAGAAGCTTGTGGAAATGTTGCCACAGCGAATGTATTCTGTGATCAAAGTTAAAGGTGTTCCAAAGAAACATTAGGTTGTGCGACTTTTTTTTAGCCAGGCAGTGTATATCTGTCTGCCTTTAGGAGATGTAAATAATCTGATTTTTATAAGTAGGACTTCTATTTTGAAGTCTTTCCAGGCAGTGGTTTTGAACGCTTCCTGACGTGGCTGGTTCACACACACACACACACACCCACACACAAACATATACACACACACACCTCTTCCGTTTACTGAGAAACGTAAGCAGGTGCTGTGGAGGATGTCCAGTTACTCCCGGGTGATCCATCACGCCACCAGTATACTGTGCGGTCATAAAGGCTCCCTGGAGCTGCTGCAGCTGCACAGAAAAGTCTTCCAGCGCTTCGACATCAGTGAGCAGGACTTCTGGTACCTGGTGAAGAAATGCCCGAGGTTTGCTGTTGTCCCAAACACACCGAAGGAGGGCGGGGAGGACGGGTATGTTATTGTGGCCAAAACGTCTCTCCGCCTCTGTAAGAACTACGCCAAGCAGGAGTGTTTGGGCTGCCAGGACCTGCATCTGTGCAAATACTTCATCTACGGGAACTGCAGATATGGTAAAGGAAGGTAAGAGCTTACAGAGTTCTCATATACACACTGTCAGTCACACACACACACACACACACACAGAGAACACCTCTACCACACAGGGCTCACATCTCTACACTGTTAGTCTGAACCAGAGTTACAGTCAGAAAGATGGACAATCAGATAGACAGACATGTACACACACAGATAGTAAGATAGACTAGCAGAGATGCACAGAAAGATAGTTGGTAAGAAAGACAGGCAGAGAGGCACAGGCGGATAGGCGGACTGGCAGAGAGGCACAGGCAGATAGGCGGACTGGCAGAGAGGCACAGGCGGATAGGCGGACTGGCAGAGAGGCACAGGCGGATAGGCGGACTGGCAGAGAGGCACAGGCAGATAGGCGGACTGGCAGAGAGGCACAGGCAGATAGGCGGACTGGCAGAGAGGCACAGGCGGATAGGCGGACTGGCAGAGAGGGATAGGCGGACTGGCAGAGAGGCACAGGCGGATAGGCGGACTGGCAGAGAGGCACAGGCGGATAGGCGGACTGGCAGAGAGGCACAGGCGGGCTGGCAGAGAGGCACAGGCGGGCTGGCAGAGAGGCATAGGCGGATAGGCGGGCTGGCAGAGAGGCATAGGCGGATAGGCGGGCTGGCAGAGAGGCACAGGCGGATAGGCGGGCTGGCAGAGAGGCACAGGCGGGCTGGCAGAGAGGCACAGGCGGGCTGGCAGGCTGGCAGAGAGGCACAGGCGGATAGGCGGATATAGCAGCTGCGTCCTTTATAATAAAGGAGCTACAAAAGGTTCTGTGAAGAATGCCTTAGAAGAACCATTAATTGTTTGCATTAAGAACCTTTTAAATGATTGATTCTTTTAAAAAGTTGTAAGTGTGAACGTGAAGAACATTTCTAAAGTTCAAATAGTTTACACATGAAATGGAGGTTCCCCAAAGAACCTTAATTTGGTGAAGAACATTTAAACTTGCACATCTCATTTACAGAAACAGTTCTTTAAAGAACCAAAATGGTATTGCTCAAAGAACCATTTGTGGAACCTTTTTTTGCTATAACCATTCTTAACAGTTAAATTAGTTTTGATTGGAAAAGTATTGCGTGGATTATTGATGTCGCATAAAATTTACTTTTTCATGAAATGATGAAGTTTTGTTCTACACAATACTAATTCATGTGTATATTGTGTGTTGACTGTTTAGGAAGGAGTGCAGGTTCTCTCATAATATTCAATCTGAGCATAATTATCCTCTTCTCCGGGAGTGCACCCTTCATGAACTTCTGGAGGAGGACCTGTTCCTCCTTCTGATACAGAATGACCCTTCTCTACTACCAGAGGTGAGAACCTTAAACAAATGCATATCTCAGACATTTCATTAGCCACCATTAGGCCTTGTATTATAACCAACCACACTTATACACCCTGTTCTCCAATTTTGCTTTTTAGCATCACTGTTGTACTGAAGAGATGGTTTTTGCTTCTCTGGTGCACTTTATTCAGTTTACTTCCAGTTGCTTCAGGGA
>BRDA01001051.1:0-16632 GCA_036984385.1 Crenuchus spilurus | reverse complement strand
GATCAAGACAGCCAACATATCAGACTCAACATCTGTTGTGTTGCTAAAAGTGGTTCGGGCCAACTATCATATTGTACTCAGCATGTGGTGTTTTGGTAAATAAAGGTTGAACAAATACCCATGTGTGCTGACATGGTCCTGATAAGTGTTTTTGTAGCAGTAAGTGCAAAACAATTAATCAAGCCAACAAGTACACTGGATTACTCAAACACAGCAATATATATACATACATACATACGTACAGTGTATAGTATGCTGGACAAAAATAAACTGAGCATTCAGGCTCAATTGAGTCATTAACTTCAGGTTTGAGTGGGTTTGGAGATTTGAGAGAAAAGGAGTAATTTGCGGTGATGTATCTTTACAAAAACAACTCATTTAAATTGGGTGACTATTGATTTCTAGTATTAGCAATATTAGATTTGTAGCTCAGTTTTGAAGAAGTAAAATTTGGTCACATTTGACAAAATTTGTGATGTATATAAGGACGTAAATATGACTTTTGGGTGCTCAGTCCGATTGAGGATGTTCGGGATAGAGTTGATGACCACCCCAAGCTGAGGAGTGGATGATTGGTGGCAATATTGAGGTGGATGTCAGAACAAGTATGAAGTGATGGATGGGTTTGGAGCAGATGGTGGGTAGTAAGTGGGTTTGGGCTGGTCGATTGTTGGACAGATTAGAGGAAGTAGTTGGAGTATACAAGTAGGTTCAGAGTGGAAGAGTTACAGCCAAGTGATGAACAAGCTGGTGTTTTGGGTTCAAGTTGGTTGACCAGAGAGAAAAGGAATGATGGTTAAATTAGAGCAAGTAGTGGATTTGTTAAAGTTTGCATTGGCTGAGCTTGACTAGGCCAGAGAGCTGGTAGTGGTGGACAGTGATTGACTTCAAATTGAACAAATGGCTAAACTGGAGTGGACAGTGACTTTGAGGGAGTGGTGAATTGGTTCAGAAGACAAACAGTACCAGATTAGAAGGATTGGGAAGTGTAAAGTTGATGAATTGAGCAGATTAGAATCAGCTGTTTTAGAGTGGGTGGTAATTGGATTCAGAGTGGATGGTTGATGGCAGGTCATAATGGGTTGTGTAGTGGACAGATTTTGGTTGATACAGTGATCAGTTGTGAGGTGAATTTGGAAGAATTTTGAAGTGGACACGTTTGAGAAGGAATGTAGTGAATGAATGATAGACAGTGGTCAGCGGTCAGCTTTGTTGAGGTTGAGTCTGTAGAATTGGAGTGAATGAGAGTTTTACAAGTAGACTGTGAGTGGGTTCAGAGAGGATGATGGACAGAGTAGAACTTGGGGTACTGTGATTGAGTTTACTGTGGACAGTGGACGGACTTTGTACCAACGGGGGTTTGCACTGAGCTTTGAGTAGAAAGTGGAGGAATGACGGCCAGATTAGAATCAACTGTGGACAGATTTAGAGTGGGCGGTGATTGGAGTCACAGCTGATGGTTGATGGCCAGGTTATAGTGGGTTTTGTAGTGGGCAGATTTTGGTTTAGACAGTGATTGGTGGTGAGGTGAATATTGGGCAGATTTAGAGGGGACAGTGGGCAAATGTGGGACAGAATGTAGATTCAGTGTGAATATTTGTTGGCCAGGTTATAGTGGGCTATGTATTTGGTTTAGACCAGTGGTTCTCAACCGGGGGTGTGTGGACACTCTCCCGGGGGGGCGTGAGCACAGGACGGGGGCGGGGAAGAAATCACAAAACATTGACTATTAGTACAAAGGAGATGCAGCAAATGCCCGCCCCTCTTTGAAATGTAAGCGGTTGAATTATTGAAACGCACAAACAAATCAACCACACAGCTTCATTTCTAATCCACCAATCAGAGAGCAGTATTCTGAACCGCCATGATGTCAGTGCTAGTATATACACGCGGTATCACCATTCTAGTCCTCCCGTCATGTTTATTTGTGCCCTGGCTTTTATCCATCTGAACGCTTATCCGCGTCTTTTTAAAGAGTAACCTCACAAAAAAGGTTTTTATAAAAACTTCCTGTCTCAGCCCTAGATAGTTATTTTTAACTGCTAGTCATGCAGTGAGCTATTTAGTCTCACACATGCACAGCCTGAAACACAGTTTGATATTCGTAATTCTGCTTTTCCTCACCAACTAAACGCAGATTCACCAGCACAGTTACAGTTTGGGGGTGAAATAGAAGAAGACAACAAACTACAACCACATTTAGTAAAATTCCCTTCTTATGACAGGTGATCCAGGAGCATAGCCTTGTGTTGATGTGTTAGCTCTGACTACACGGTCTTAAAGACCGTCTTACAATTACCGACTACATGCTGCAGTGTTAGGGACTGTAGCACAATCCACAGAACAAATGAGAAGTGTTCAAATCATCCATGTGGCTAACATTATTAATTTTAGCCATTTTCATGATTGTTTCATGTTTTTTGTAAATTAAATATTAGTAATAATGTGACACATGTATTTTTATACATATTCAAATATGTGTCTTGTGTCATTTTTCTAACATTTGTTTTATGTACAATTATAAAAGTAATCAATTAAACTCTCAAGTTTTTAAACCTAATGATGTGAAACCAACTTAAATACAGACAATCCACACATACAACAAGGCTTATTTTGGGACATAGGGAAGTTATTTATAATGATTTTAATAAAAAAAATTATATGTGCGATATTATGATATTACAAATGTAAATCTATATAGTAAGGTTATTTTTTCTTATAATGATAAAATTATCAAATAAATCTATTAATTTCTCATATGACTGAACCTAATGATGCCAGTTCAACTTGGTAATATAGATATGTATACCACATATACATGGGGGGGGTTGGGGGTTTGAAGGGGGACCCAAACTTCCAAACTGTAGTGAACCAGTGTTGGGGGGGCAGCTTGCAAAACCACTGGTTTATACAATGAAGGGACACTGGGTAGATGTGGATGGCCAATCATTCAGAAATGAATGATGTCCAGACTAGAGATTGGCAGGTTGAGATGGACTGTAGATTTGGCATGAACAGTGGGTTCAGAGTGGGCATATCAAGGGTGAGGGATTGTTACTGGGTGGACATTGGTCAGACTTTGAACCAACAGGGGTTTGCATTTAGCTTTGAGTAGACAGTGGAGGAATGATGGCCAGATTAGAGCAGAAAATGGACTGTGGTTTAGTGGAGGGTTATAGGGTTTGGAGATGGTTGGCACATATCGAGTTGAATGTTTTAGAGTGGGCAGATGATTAAACTAAGGTACAGATGGCGACCGGGTTTGGGTTTGGATTTGGAATGGGTGGTGTTGAGATGTGTTGAGCAGGCACTTTCATGGTTTGGGGGTGGACCGTGACGACTATGGACAGAATGAATGATGGTAGGTAGTTGATGGGTCATGTGTATGCAGTGGCTGGACTTTGTTTGAAGAAGCTGGGACTGAAATTCTTCTGGGGATTGAGCTCCAGCATGAGCTGTCAAGTTCCAATAACCCCTTCTTTCTCTCTCTCGCTTCCTTGGCACATCTTTCCTCTTCTCATTAGTGTCTCATACAAACGCTCACTCACTGAGTACTCTCACTTTCTCACTCTCTGCCCTTTCAGGTCTACCTCTCTCTATCTCTCAGTCTCTCTCTCTCTCGGCTGTCTTTTCACTCAATATCCGTTTGTCCCTCTCTGTCTTCCTCCTTCTCTCTCACTCTCTCTCCTTCCCTCGAGTCAGGCCTCGGGCGTCCAGCACACACATCCGTCACTGCCGTGAGCTTACTGTCACTATGAGAGAGAGAGAGGGGGAGAGAGAGATTGGCTAACTATTGTTTAGAGGCAGTGTCGATGGAGCAGACAGGCCCCGGTGAAAAGCCTCGTTAGTCAGCAGTAAAGCGGTGGGAGAACAGCAGACAGAGGGAGATTGAGAGCGATGGTGGAGATCGAGTAGTAACATTTAGACCTTCAGCTCCTCACTTCACCTCAAACATGATGGTGCTCAGATATGATCCTCAATTCAATAGTAAGAATTTTAGGCCTTGAAATGGCTGGACATTCTCCGTATTTCAAGGTCTGCAGTTAACATTTGGGTAAGATCCCAATCAGGGAAGCATAAACATGAATCCTCCATATTAACCAAAGAAAGGCAAGAAGAGAACTCAAAGCATGAAGGAAATGAAAAACCTACAGACCTGAAAGAATAACCAAAACTAAAGAGAAACCTAGAGCTTACAAAACCTAAACCAAAGAAGATAAACAGGGAAGGGGTCCTGAGTGGTTCAGCAGGCTAAGACGCTGACACTGTAAAAAGAGGATCGTGAGTTTGAATCCCAGTCATGCTGTTTGCCATCAACAGCCGAGGCCCAAGAGAGCAAAAATTGGCAGTGCTCTCTCTGGGTGGGTAGATGGCGCTCTCTCTCCCTATCACTCTCACATTGCAATGTCCACTGGCTCAGGTGTCTACTGATTGGTCCATTCAGAGCTATGAATCCTGCACTTTCCTCTGAGCGGGTTGGCTCCCCAGTGACGGTGTATCAGCGGTAGTTACAAAAGAGGCGGTGACTGTGTCACAAACAGCAGAGAAGGCTTGTGTATGTCTTCACCCTCCTAGAGTCAGGGACAGTGCAAAATGATGAGGAGAGCCCCCTAGTGGATGGGATGGGTTAATTGGCTACTACCACATTGGGAAGTGGAGAAAATTGGCAAAAAATTATATATACAAAAAATAAAAAACAACAGGGAAGATAAGAAATACAAAGGAATTACAGAGAAGGACTACATTTAAGAGCATACTAAACACAAACCACAAAGAAGAGATAGACTACACCTAGAGCAATCACAAGAGATACAGAGAAAGCTTAAGACTGGACAGGAACCACAAAAGAGTCAGGGTTAAAGACCACACAAAGAACATTACAGAACAGGGACTCTTTATACAGACACTAATGATAACTGGGCAAGCAACAAGTGAGAGCAATCTCGGCTGGAATACAGAGAACAAACACTTAAAACCCACTTACGCAGTTTTCAAAGATTCTATCATTCACCAGGTTATTTTATCTGACATTTTGTTCAAAGTAGAGCTGCAGTTTAAAAACACATCATGAATCTGAGCTAAACTTTTCCTCAAGAACAAGTTTAAGGACGAAATTGGTGAATGAGGTCCAGTGTTCTGCATTCTCATTGGGAACAAGTCAAAGCCACTCTTCACCAAAACGGAGTGGGGAAGCATGGTGGCAGTGATAGCTTAAAGGATAAAGATGCAGGGTTGGAACCAAAACGTTGCTGGAACCAGCAGGACTTTGAACAAGGCATCAAGCCTCCTCCTGCTCTCCTGGTGCTGTGGACAATGGAGCTACTGCAAACAGCCTTTAGACGTTTTAAATCTAATCCACTTTTCTGCCATATCCAGTAATGTCTTCAACTGCAATCACAAGGATTTAAAAATGTCTGAAGTCTTAAATGTGAAGTTAATCATTCTTTTTGACCTCCTCTGGACAGCAGGTGTTACACCCAGAGCTGTAAGAAAATATATAGTAGCAATTCTTAAAAAGTACACATTTTTAATGAATAGTTTACATGTGAAGATCAGTGGTTAATTTGATGTTGTGTTTAAGCGCCTAAACACTAGATGGCAATGATGTAAACTCTTCAGCCATTAGACTCTTCCACTTCAGCAGAAGCAAGTAGTGTAAAAATGCTTTGCGGACAGTTTTCCTTGAATTAGATTTAAAATATCAACATATATGATCCTTACTTACATCCTTACTTACAGTATCACAATATAACAATATATCATAAATTCTGTATTGTGATATGTATCGTATTGCCAAGTTCTTGTCATCACATTCACATCCTAGAACATCATATTGCCGTTATATATACCAAAACTTGGTATTGTTTATTTTATCTAACCAATTTCCAACCTGTGCTTTTAAGACTGATTTATGCAAATGAGCTGTATTCTGATTGGCTACCCTGTATTGCGCCACGATGAGTCATAACTTCAGTGCTGCTGTATCCTGAATTGATGGATATCTGTAAATTTGCTGCTGTTAATGACATCACAATAGCAGTGGACTGGACTGACTTTCTTATGTTTGTGTAAAAAGTTTGTTGTTAAAGTTTGAAATCTGTTTCTGGGGTGCGTTTCCTGAAAGCGATTGAACTTAGCGATTTACAAACAACTTTAAGAATGACGTAACTTTAAGAACGCGATTTTTCCGACTGTTTCCCAAAAGCCTTCTTATCTTCCAAACTTACGAACGAGTCCCTAAGTAGCACTTAGTTGACTCCGCCCTCGTGTCTGCATCAAATAGGCTCGGCCAGTCGAAAACTGAACCACCGATTTACAAACATTTCTTCATTATTAAACCACAAAAGTATCGTTGTGTAAACAATAATTATAAAACGAAACATCAATACATACATGCAAAAAAAAAAAAAAAAATTTACTTGCAGTTGCTGTCCATGCCAAGCCTACCTATAAATAGGCAAATCCTCTTGGTTACGTGTCCATGATTAATCAGTGAATTTGATTGGTTAAGAGTTGACAAACTTAGTAGGCTAATTTGTAACCATTGCTTGAGACACAAAATATTAATTTACTACTACGACTGTTACACTGGAAAACAAACCCCATTGCATTTATGTAATTTATATGTGTATATCCATAAATAATATATTGTACTTTAAGCAATCTTAGTTTTTTTATTTCGTGAAAACAATAAGTTCAACTTAATAAATACATGTATGTACAGTATTGAACTAAGGACGCTAGCTCTAATTTACGTGACGCAATTACGCTTTCAAAAGAAAATGTAAATGTTCATGAATTTGTGTGCTGAGTGTTGCGTTTGTCAGAGGATGATCAGCGCCCTCTTTCTTTTTTCAGACAGAACTGCACGTGAACTTCAAGTTAAGAACAACTTGGCCAGTTACAAGAGGGTCAGACCACTCGTAGATTTACGAACAAGTTTAAGTACGACATGGGTTACGAAGGCTTTCGGGAAACACTCGTAATTTAAGAATGTTCATAAGTACAAGGTTACGAAATACTTAGCATTAAGAACGTTTTGGGAAACGCACCCCTGATCGCTAATGAAACATCAGACACTGGGCTCACGAGTATCAGTAGGAGCATATGGTCTCATTTTTTATTTTCTCTCTCTCTCCTTTCAGGTGTTTTGTGGACGATAAGGTCTCCAAAGTGGCCTGGCTCAACCGCTCCAACATCATCTTTGCCGGCGAGGACAAGTGGTCGCTGGACCCGCGTGTGGACCTGGTGACCAAAGGCCAGCTGGAGTACAGCCTTCGCATCCAGAAAGTGGACGTGTACGATGAGGGGCCCTACACTTGCTCCATCCAGACCAAGCAGCAGTCCAAGACCTCCCAGGTCTACCTCATTGTCCAAGGTGAGCTCAGAGAGGCAGGCAGTCGAGTGATTGACAACCCGTCAGTCTCCTGACAGCCCATCATCTGTTATCAAATGCCTGTTGTCATTCCCGCCACTGCAGTCTTAATGCCTCAAAGCTGGCCGCCTCTGACAAGGACTCACCGTCCGCCCGCCAAGGACTCCCGCTTCCCGGCCTGTCAAGCAGACGGAGGTTTAAATATGCATTGTAGCGGGGATTGAGTGGCGCTTTATGTGTTGGATAAGGGCTGGTTTATTGTACGATCTTATGATGAGGTAAGCCGGAGTGGCATTTTGACACAGGCGTTGTGCGTGATACGCTGAGGAAATGTTTTAGGTGTCAGGCTTTGGATATGACGTGAAGGAATTTCTGATCTGCTAGCGAGATAGCGTGAGTGTGCGGTATTAATCCGCTCGAGGCATTGGGTATGGTTCACTCTGTCCCGTCAGCTCGAGTGCAAAGGAGCGAATAAAAACCACTACTAGCAGCTTTATTCTAGCTGTTGACTTCGTTTGACCTCATCAAGACAAGAAGGCAAGACTTGGGTGTTATCCACCACTTCACTGTGTTATTTAGGATTCTCTGTCTGCCCAATATTTAGTCTTTTATACAGTAACAGTGCATTAAAGCAGATGGAAAGTACCTCACAGCTCTATGAAGTTTCTCATGTTGTAATTCTGTTATATACTGTGTTCTGCTCCTTGGACTATTGGGTCCTCTTTTTCTACACTCATTAGAGGCTTTAATCCAGAGATCTGGAAAGCTGCTTTGTCACATTGTCTACAAAACAGCAGAATATAAATAAAAAGTTTCACTGAGTTGATAGTAATAGAGTAATTTTAATGACTACCAGAGAAATCTTATGGACAAGCAGATAATAAAACTGTTCTATGATTTGTAATATAATAACACATGCTGAACATTAAACAAGTAGGAATTTTGGTAACACTTTATAATAACTTTCATAAATAGTTCATTAACTAATGATTAATAGCTGTGAAAAAATCAATAGTATGTGAGAATTTCATTAACAAATGATTTACTAATGATTTATTAATGGTTTGTTAACATTTGCAAAACTGAA
This sequence comes from Crenuchus spilurus, assembly GCA_036984385.1. Taxonomy (NCBI): domain Eukaryota; kingdom Metazoa; phylum Chordata; class Actinopteri; order Characiformes; family Crenuchidae; genus Crenuchus; species Crenuchus spilurus. The sequence goes on along the minus strand of BRDA01001051.1, from coordinate 8,170 downwards.
TACAGTCATTAGTAACTACATGAACTGTTGTTTATAAACATTTGTTCATGTTCAAATTCTCAACGATCTAATGATTTGTTTACAGTTATTAATCATTCGTTAATGGCTTATTAATGAAAGTTATTATAAAGTGTTACCAAACTGTTATTTATTTCAGGCTGCACAGTACCAAAGAGACTTAATGGTTCAGCTCATATTTGTGCCACAAGAGGGCTCCCTTCAGCAGGACAGAACCTGAGTGCTTAATTCTATTTCTTTGGGACTCAAACATCAGTAAAAGATTGAAACCAAACATGGAAACTAATAAAAAAATATATGGAATTAGGAAAATACTACAGGTTAACATAAAAACATGCCCAAAGTCCTTTCTTCCAATACTATGCCTTATAAATTCTCATCTCCACTTCTCCCATGACAATGTCTTCACACCCAGCACCACCCCTTCTCCTCCATACTTCAGTCCATCTGCCTTCATTATGAGGAGCCTGGCTTTCTAGTTTAAAGCTGAAGCTGTCAAACTTCTCCCCAAGCTCTGACATCCCTACCTAGGTTGCCAGGTCCTTAAAAATTCTCCAGCACACTGTCTGAGAGAAAGCTGCCCTACACAAGCTTACATCTAAATCTAAAGAGCTTAATCACAGATATTTGAGAAAGCTATAATTGCCTTTTCACTCTTCTTAAATATTATCTTACTTTCATTTGATTAATTTTCTATTTTATACTTTTCTATATACTCCCACCCTCTTATTTTAATCTACATCTGGAATTAACAATGTGGTGAAAAATGACTAAATAGGGTATTTAGGCTCAATGCAAGCAAGGTTTCTCATGTAAGTGAGTATTACCAGTTTATACAGACGTCATAAGAAAAAGTACAGAAACCAAAAACAAACCATTTTATTACCAACTAAACTGTTGAGTATAGCTGCAATGCTCACTATGACTGACTGAGTATGTTAGTCATCAACAACATCACAAACTTAATAGCAAAGCATAAAAATAGAAAACGTAAATAAATGTTGTATTTACAGTAAGTAAACTTTTTAGCATTGTTTAGTCATTGACCTTCTGTTAGTAAAAGTTACATTTACAATACATTTGATTTTATTTGATTGAGCAGAACCCCAAATATCAACTGATATTGATCAAAAATGACACTTCATCATCATCATTATTATTAACATGTAAGACAATGAGAGAAAAATGCCTAAACTAGAAAAGTGCATTTTCTGAAAGAAATGCAGGATGGTTGTGCAGCTAACATGGTTGCTAAGGTGTTGCAAAGTGTCACTAAGTTGTTGCTAGGTAGTTGCTAAGGTTTTGCTAAGTGGTTGCTAAGGTGTTGCTAGGTGTTTGCTATGGTGTTGCTATGGTATTCGTGGTGGTTGTTATGGGGTTGCTAAGTGGTTACTAAAGTGTTGCTAGGTGGTTGCTATGGTATTTCAGGTGGTTGCTATGGTACCCAAGGTGGTTGCAAAATTCCTCCACAACACTGTAAAAGACTCACTGCAAGTTATCGCAAACGCTTGGTTGCAGTTGTTGCTACTAAGGGTGGCCCGACCAGCTATTAGGTTTAGGGGGCAATACATTTTTCCCACAGGGCCATGTACAGTAGGTTTGGATTTTTTTCTGCCTTAATAATAAACAACTTTATTTAAACATAGCATTTTGTGGTTACTTGTGTTGTCTTTGACTAATATTTAAATTGGTTTGATGTTTCGAAACATTTAAGTGTGACAAACATGCAAAAAAACAGGAAATCAGGAAGGGGCAAACACTTTTTCACACCACTGTATGGCGCAGTTCTTCAAAATGTCTAACCATAAAAATCGTAGCTTTTTTTGTAATTAAAACATAATACTTCTCCTCCTACTCTGCTATAATCTATATTTTCAGATCCTTTCACTGAATCTTCTATTAGAAAGTCGCCCTAAGGCACCTCCAACACTATATTTATTCTCTTTCTACTGTGTTACTGTTACTGTTTTTTGGTGGTCATTGTACATTTATAAAGTAATAAAAACCAACAGCCCTCCACCTCTGATATTTTCCCACTACTGCATATTTTAATAAGCTAATTTGTTGGGAAAACCACAAATCTCTGATGCCACATCACCAGCATGGCTGTAGTCACTGGCACCTACATCATAACCAAGCAGATAGGTTTGCGATTTACGGACATGTAAATCTGACCTGATCTCAGCAGATCTGATTTAAGAAACAAATCCGATTAGCCTGCAGTCTGAACACAGCCTTAGAGAAGAAGACAGTAACAAAGCTCTGAATGTGAGGAGCAGAAGCTGAACCTGGCAGCAGGTAACAGGTAACAAGCATTACGCTGGTCGGAAGACGACATTTGTGCAGCAATGTGAAATACTCCAGAAGGAAGGGATTAGCCTAATGTCTTCTATCTCCCACACATCTACTCCTGCAATGAGCTGCTAATAGGCTGTGGCTCACACCGCAGTCAATACTGCTAAGCAGCGGGAAGGATCCATAAGAACAATTTGTGCACTTGTACTGGAATCCATCGAGTCAGCGAAGGCGCTCACTGTTGGTTTCTATTGTGTTAAACGCTCAGGGCATGCTGCTTTCTTTACCATCCCTCTAATTGCCCAGAATTCATTTCACACCGGGTTAGGCCTGCTTTGATATAGTCCAGAAACAAACAGCTTTTCAAAGAAAAGTCCTGAAGAAGCAAACAGCTGCAAATTTCCACAAAAACATTTTCGCTGTTACAAAGTTTAACTGGAGCTAAAGACTTTGCGAGACTCCTTGCCCTTGGAATGCGTCCGATTTCTCTGTTTGCGGGTCGGTGGCGCCGGCACTGTTTGAAATGTTTTTGGCAAAGCCCAGGTAAGATTTATGCTCGCTGCCTCTGGGGATGCTGAGAAGTGCCCGTTCTCATTTCCTAAGCAGGAACGTGTTCATTACTCTCTTTGTGTTGTATTGTACAGGGTTTTTTTCTGCATAACCATAAATCTTTATACAATTAGGAACAATACTGTTGGACTTGCAAATTTCCCCGGAGATTAATGCCAATGGTATTGGCATGACTGCACAGCATAAAAAGACAGGATGTATAGCAGCCATACAAATGCTGCATTTGACAAAAAAACTAAGCTCATGCAAATGCTATTCATCTTATGAGACAAACTAATAGCAAGTTCAGCGTTATTCCGTTTGTGCCACGGTTTGTTCTAGAAATTAGATTTCCAGGCTACTAATGTTTCCGCTACTAATGTTTCCACTACTACCATGTCCAAGTCTCAATCACTACAGTGATAATCTACTGCAGATGCATATAGACCACTTGCTGAACTTTGAGGGCTCATTGGTGACACTTTCAGGAGAAAGGACAAATTTTGTTTATGTAAAATTCAGGACAGGGAGACTGGAGTCAATTATACTACTTAAACTTAAACGGACCGAAACCAGACCCTTGAGGAACACCACCCTAGTGACAGGAAAGGCTGACCCAGTGGCTGTCCACTACCTTTTGTTCTGAAAGCAGCAACTGCTCTCATCTCATAATCAAGACACACTTCATGTTGTCTTAAAGGTAAAATTAAAGATGAAATTGATTGGCATATAAACCATATATGTTTAACCAGTGTTGATCCAGTTTAAGACACAAGCTGTACGCGAAGGCTATGTCACCAACATGATGGTCATCATCAGTTGTACAGATGTGAGGGTAGGTGTCTCAGAATTTCAGCAAAAATACGGTGGTGTGATTCATGTCTGCATAACTTTTATAAATTTTCCTTTAGGAAAAACTTTCCTTTTCTCCCATTCCTGATGAAAGCAAAAGTCTGAAACCAACTGTTCTGTCTTTAAAATCAACAGCATTCTGAATCTTCACAGAGTGAACAAGAGCATTAACATGAGCCCACAGATCAAAATCAAAAGGGTTTCAATCAGGAAAATGTGGTGGACACTCGACTATGACCAATCCACATTTGGGGAAACTGTACATCAAGATCTCTGAGTTCATCATCTTTCACATCACCTGCACAGAAGAAACATCACAACATCAGAATAATAATTTAGACATGAAGTACACCACTGTTTATCATGTGAAATTTTCTACCAGTTTGATGTGTCACACATCTACTTTCACTTCTGTACAACTGAAGCCAAGTGAATCTAAATGAATCCAAGAATACAAGTAAATCCAAGATGACCGCCATATTGGTAACATAACCTAAGAGGTTTCCCCCACAGCTTGGATTTAAAACTAGATCACCATCTGCTTAACCAATAACATTGTACATCAGCACACTAGACCTCTCCTGCTCTAAAACCTAATCTTAATCCCAGTGCTAATCCCAAGCCAAAGGTTGTTGAAAATCAACCATTTGAGCAACTACAGCCTAAATAAGGCCATCAAAACAATGATGTGGTTCCCCACAGCAGGTATTTCAGATGGTGTCAGCATTTCCCATCTCAGTGAGTGAATCTCCAGGATCTCAGCGGGCCATTCTGGTGTTCCACACGCCCAGCTTACTGCTTTTTGCCAGGACCTGCAGTGAAGCATGTGGAATCTCCACAGGCTTTTCTTTACCAGATTCTGCAACTCTGCAGGTTTCTCTTCTCCACAACTCCCAGTAACTGCTGTTTCACTACTGAGTGTTGCCCATCATGTCTAGCTCGCCCACTGGGCCACCTTATGACAGGGTGTGTTCCCTTCCTCTTTTTTTTGGACCAATTGTGATTGAATAGGTTTACCAGGGGGACGTCTGTAATGAAACACTTTACATGCCTCAGTGATGAAACTGCATTAAAATTACTACAGAAGTTTTTGGGGTGTTATATTGTGTCATGTGATAATACGTTCACACTTATTATTCACATATTCTCTTTAAACTTTATTTTGTACTGTCTAATGTATTATTGGTTACAATATTGAACAGTATTTTTAACGTCAAGATCTATAAGGACCCCTGTAAATCCTGAACCATCAAATGATTGCCAGAAAACCTTTAATTCTTTATTTGACCTTTTGACCAAATATGGAAAAAAAAGCACAGTGCATTTTGTTTCATTTTTGATACACCCAGAATTACAGCATACTGATTAATAATCTATTACAGCATATTGTTTAAACCAACAAAAACATACAGAAATTGTGTATAATATCTTTTATATTATTTATGTAATTCATTAACTCTGTTATTATTATTTAGATAATAAATGATGTAAAGTCACTTCTAACAAAAAAAAAGAAAAATCATCTTAAAATCATCTTCTGAAAATCACCCCAAGAACAGGTTTTCCTCTACATAATGCTCTCTCAGGTAGAGAATGGACACCAATTAGACCAAGTAGATGATTGAGTGACTCTTCAAAAGAATTCATATGTGTTGTTTTGTAATTGGTGAAGGATTTTGATGGATCGGTGCAGTAGAAGACTAAATATGGCAACTAAAAATCATGGTTTTCTTTGGAAATTCTCTGGAAGATTTGTATCAGGACTCAAAAGATCAGACCAGTTTTGAGTCAGCTAACAGTAGTCATAACTCAATTTGAGTAAGCTTACGAGAATGTCAATGTTTTCATAAACACTTCAGTAGAAGATCTGATCTTCTGCATATTCATGGTCTACTAGAGGGTAGCCATGGCCTGGTGGTTTGGGGACTCGGCCTTGCAACCAGAAGGTTCGATCCTTTGGAGAGGCTTGACTGAAGTTTCATTGAGCAAGGCACCTAGTCCTCAACCACTGTGGATAGAGCTGGCCACCTCTTTGGGTATGTGTATTCATTGCCCCCTAGTGTGTGTTCACCACTTGTAGTGGTTAAGTTTCACAGTCTTCTGTGATATCATCTGTGTAAGCTCACAAGAGTCAACTGTAGCAACAAATGTGCCTCTGCAAGCACATGTGCCCAACCATTGAAATCCGATTTGGTCAAATCTGAGCAGCCTGAAAAAATCAGAGTTAAGAAACAAATCCAATATGCCCTGCAGAAAAATCCAAAAGATATTTATATCTCAGCACTTTCTCATATGTAATAATGAGATCAAAGGAGACTTTCGCTGTGCTCCTCAGATGTATCTCCTGAGAAAGAGTAATCTCACAGGTGTCTCCTCTTGAGTTTTGAGTGCAGATTCCAGTAATGATAACGTTCATGTTCATTAAAGACAATAATCTCAGTATGAGCTCAGCTGTTTCTTATCTTAGTTTTGATGCGCCAACTATTATCATCTTTACCTGATCTCAAGTCTCCTTTTTGTCTCATGTTACAAAAGCATTGCTCATTCATTCATTAAAGTAACTTTCTCTACTGTTCATTGATGGTATTTATAGAAGACTTTGAAGGATTGCTGTGAGGATTTGATTGCATTCAGCCACAAGAGTGTTGGATAATCACCACCCCACCTCATTCTATTGGCAGTACTTCTCTACAGGGACTTGTTTTACATATGTGTATGTGCAGTGGTGTGAGTGTGTGTCCAGTTAGTGAGAAATGATGATAAAGAGCAGGGTGATAGGCAGCTGACCCTGCAGCTACAGCTGTACAGGCCTCCTCACAATGAAAACTGAAACAAAACTCAGTGTTCCACTTTAACTGTGCTCATGTAAAAAAAATAAATTAAATAAATTATTAATAATAATAATAATAATAATAATAATAATAACTGGCAAGATGAAAAAAATGACGGTCTAAAATAATATGTTTTAATAATGTTAACTAGTCTGCTCACCCAAGAAAAATAAATTATGTGTTCAGGTTTGTAGGTCTGGCACATCCCATCTACATTTAGTCCATCTATGTTATGAAAAAAATAGAGGGATCTTCAAATGACCCCCAACATTGGGCACAAATGGCATTTATGCCCAGTATGAAAAGGAGTTATAGTAGCTGCATGCATTCATTACAATGGGTGTCCACAAACTTTTGGATTTCTCTTAAGAAATGTTAGAAGATTCATGAAGACTCCTGAGATATTAAAGAGCAACTTTTGAGTAATACATTTTCTGTCCGCATTTCTCCTGATTGATCAGTATAGAGATGACGCTTACTTGGAGACACCGCTGGGATAAAGAGTTCTGCAGGTAAAACTGAGTGAAATGACCAGATATCATGTCTGAACACCATCAGAACATGGACCATTTGTGAGATTTTCACACAAATCTCTGCACATCCTAACAGGATTACTGGGTTTGGCGGAGTCCCTCACTCTGCAGGCGTAAACCCATCCAGACTGTGCCAGTTCTCCATTTCTATTCCAACACACTGTTCCCTTGTTTACAGCTTACACTTCTCATTCCAGACACTTTCCATTCCTCCTTCCAAGATGCCAGAGAGACTGCCCAGTCCCTTCAGTTGGGATGTTCCTATGGCAGAAGTCTCTGAACATTTAGTCTGGTTCTAGACGTCACAGCATAAAAACAGTCACATTAATAATTGCTGTCTGAAGTTGTGTCTCTAAACTCTACGCTAGTTTTAGTTTGATGTTGATAGATGAAGTAAAAACAGAAATATGCTAATTTAAATTAGACATAAAAGTAATATTTACACATCTGTAAAAGTATTGAGGCAGGAGGGCGAGATGCCTGCAAGGAAGCCAGAAAAAATTGCAGAGGTAGCCAACACTGCCCCCAAGTGGACAAAAAAGGCCACAGTTCAGCGCATTTTGCACCTCCTGTTTTGACATTTCTGGTGCTGTTCCTTCAAGTGTGACTGAAGGTTTGGACCTCCTGCTGTGGCGTGGATCTGGGATTTAACACTGAGGTGAAGATTAATAAGTCTTTATCAACAGAATGTCACACATTAATTACAGACCTCTGAGCTTTTATAATGCTCTCTCTCTCTCTCTCTCTCTCTCTCTCTCTCTCTCACACACACAGTCTCACTATCTCCCTTCCTCCCTCTTTCTTTCTCTTTCTCTTTCTCTCTCTCTCTGTCTCTCTGTCTCACTACCTCCCTTCCTCTCTCTTTCTCCCTCTCTCTCTCTCTCTCTCTCTCTCTCTCTCTGTCTCTCTCAGTCTCACTATCTCCCTTCCTCCCTCTCTCTTTCTCTCTGTCTCTCTCAGTGTCACTATCTCCCTTCCTCTCTCTCTCTCTCTCTCTCACACACAGTCTCACTATCTCCCTTCCTCCCTCTTTCTTTCTCTTTCTCTTTCTCTCTCTCTCTGTCTCTCTGTCTCACTACCTCCCTTCCTCTC
>BRDA01001050.1:31528-43214 GCA_036984385.1 Crenuchus spilurus | reverse complement strand
CCATGAAATTTTGAAACAACATATTTTTCCCTTAAAATGATACATTCTCTCAGCTTTTTAAAATAATTTTATTAATTTAACCAACGTGTGCTCACAGCAGAACAGGAGTTATACCGAGCTAGAAAGAGGCTTTAGCCTGTTTGGTTTGTTTCATCACGTGACTGTAGAACGACTGTTGAAATGGGGCGGGGCAATTAAATGAGGAGGCGGGTTAACCAAATGAGGACACGGGCTGGCTTTGACTCAGGTCTCTACTGCACACATTCTGGATATGAAGTTGACAAGATGCTGCTAGTACTTTGGCTTCATTTCTACAGAACTGATGCTATATATACCCATATATACTTATCTGTCACATATATATGTATATACACAAAACAGATTCCAAAAAAGTTGGGACACTACACAAATTGTGAATAAAAATTGAATGCAATGATGTGGAGATGGCAAATGTCAATATTTTATTCGTAATAGAACATAGACGACAGATCAAAAGTTTAAACTGAGAGAATGTATCATTTTAAGGGGAAAATATGTTTCAAAATTGTCAACAAATCCCAAAAAATCCCAAATATATATATATATATATATATATATATATATATATATATATATATATATATGGTTGTACAAATCCCTTTATTTACCGGTGGTAGGACACAATTATACAAAATGCTCATCCATTAATGTCCATATCTACATTTTGGTCCAAAATGCTCTCTAAAGTACTATTAAGCTTGATATTTGTAAATGATCTACATTCTGTCTGGCATTGCACCTCATTCAAAAATCAGTTCGGGAGGAAACCCTAACATAAATCAGCAGAGCTATAAAATCTGCATATGTAAATACATGTAAATATTTTGGGTTTTTTGTAAAATCACAAAAAAACAATTATTTCCAAAATGACTGTTTTTACAGCATATCGTCCAAACTTAAGAAACATACTGTTCTTTCTAAGCCTGGGAGTGAAACATGTATGTATGCTTATGTACTACATAAATCTTTATTTGTGCTTCCTATGATAGGGTCCTTTTAACTGTACTAAATTACATTTCCTGCAGACTACATTGTTTCAGTATAATGATAATAACAGTACAAACAGCTTCTGTTAGCATTAGCTACGTACAGTTCCACATCAGAAAATAGAATAATATGGAAAAGTTGTCGTTCATAATTTAAAAAAAAAACAAAAGACAAAACATTTTATGGTGGTAAAATTATACTGAGAGTTCAGGGAGATGGTTTCATTGGCTGAGCTGCAATTCTCTAGGCCATCTTCAGTCCTTTATTTGGGTCTCCTGTTGAGAGGGTGATTAAATTAGAAATGCAAACAGGAGACGACAGCTTGCCCTACAATTACTGTAATTACAGCAAGAGCTGTAAATGTAAATGGGAACTCCAGTGAAGGAGCTCATCCCGCCAGCTGATCCAGATGTTGTTCATTTGGCAGTTCTCCTGGAAGACCCACGGTTCATGAAAGCTGCAGCACATCAAATGTAACATGAGTACAAACACAGGTAATTGTTGTACTTTGCTGCCAGTGTCAGTATATGTCGGCTTTTGATGTTTATCACTGAAATATGTAAGATTTTTGTGGATAATGTTTACATATCCATTGTTATATATCCACTGAACTCAATATGCCAGTGTTAAATCAACACTCTTAGAGTTAAATTAACACTGAGGGTGTCAAAATGTAACATTTGACACCCTCAGTGTTAATTTAACTCTAAGAGTGACATGTTACATTTTGACACCCTCAGTGTTAATTTAACTCTAAAAGTGTTGATTTAACACTGGCATATTTACTGTGTAGGCTGTGATTTGTGTCCGAAGCGGTGGGCAGCCAATTCAATTAATAGCCTTTATGGCAACAAATGCTCAGGTGGGCTTTATAGCTGCCAAAACATCTGAACCAGAAATGCACAGTATTACATGTCATCTGGTACCAAATGAGATTCTACCACTCTGAATGTAATTATAGGCTTAGTTAATGTGATCACTAGAGTTTCTCAGTTCTCTCATTACCTCGTTAATTAATCATGTAAATACCACAGCAACCAAGCATTATAAATGATCAGTAGGATTCACCTGAAACACACCTCATTAATACAGCGCAGACACAGTGGTGCACTTTACAAAGTCTGCTGTAGGCCTGCCTGCACTTTCAAGTAGATAACAGGACTCCTCTGATCTCCGATTGCTTCCATGTGCCATCAAAGACAAAAATACCTCTGCTCAAAGTATCGTTTTTAGGCCAATTCATTGTCTTGATCTCTTTTTCCAGCTTTTAGGCTGAAATACAGCTCACATTTCTGCGAGTATATATTCACGTGGCGCTCATTTGTCTTCCCTGAAATCACAGTTCCTTGTTCTGGCACGTGCTTGAGCCTGGATGCTGTGCCCGCTCTAGTCTGGAGCTGTGCACTACATCGCAGCAATGTTCTACATATCTTCCTCACATTTCTCACGGCTCCTGCAGACCACAGCCTCTTTGAGACCCTCTGAGTGATTATTACCAGGCCCTTACAGGGGGTTTAGGCTTACAGGGCTAATAATGACATTCTATGGAAAAAAGGCCAGGGCATACTGCTTTCATATTGCTTATAGCTGCACAGAAAATCATTTCACCACATTGCAATTACAGTGGAAAATGGAGTGAAAATGTTATTTTAAACGTGTGGTTACTCTCTTTTCTAAGACAAATGACACAATGTGAATCCAAAAAAGGCTCAAACAGATATGAACAACTGTTAATTTTCAACAACCAAATGGCTCCATCTAGTGGTTAGATGACAAGAAATTCATGAATGTATGTATGTATGTATGCACTGTGTGTACTGTACAGTATGTATGTATGTACTGTATACAGGGGCGTAGCACCAACTTCCAGTCCCAATGTACAAGCAGTGCCCAGGCTCCCCCTCCCTATTATTAAATATTTCCTAAAAAGAAAATACAACTCCAGACTTTTCACCCCACTGCAACACTCCTGACTGTATGTATGTGCTGTACTACTGTATGTATATGTATGTATGTATGTAGTGTAGTGTACTGCAGGGGTTCTCAACTGGTTTTAGCCCAGGACCCACATTTCCTCATGGTCATTAAGTCACGACCCACTTTTATAGAATACAACCCAAACAAATAAAAAAAATATTGCCTTGAAAATTCAGGAGGACACGACTGGCAGGGCGGGGTGCTGGAACATAAATTAATATTATGAATTACATTACTATTATTAAAATAACTAATAACTATTATTATTACAATATCTTACAAATTATGATTTATATTTTACTTGTTACTATTAATAATATACTAATAATAACTATTAAGTGTTATTAATAATTTAAAAAAATTATATTTATCATTAAAGATATATTAAGACATTATTACATATTATTAAATATTTATTTAATAATAATATAACTTGCATTTATTTAAATATAACTGTTAAAAGCATGTAGCATAAAATTAGCACCCAATCCTTTTCAGTCAACTTCACTCCAACGCATTACCACCAATTTTACTTATTTTATTTATCTTTGGACTGTATGGTCAAAAGACCTCATTTACATAAAATTATACCTCATTTCTGAGTAAAAACAAGCAGAAATTCTTAATTATTTTGACAATAGTTCAACTTGGAGGCATGTAAATGGACGGCTGGTAGCCGCACGCGTGCGCACACAGATTCAAATATTAAACCCTGTTTGATGGAGTGACAGCGGGGACAGCCAATCACATGTTAGCAAGAAACGGGAGAGCCAATCGATGAGCTTGTGCGCTGTCTAAAGTTAAACAGGCTTCAGATTGAGCGGCTTGCATTTCTGCTGGGTCCTACTGCTCGACTACTTTTAATACAGCCTAACGTTGTTTTTGGAAGGTAACTGCAGGGGACCAAAACTGATTTTTAAAAAGTGAAAGCTCATGAAAGCTGAAACATATCTGGTCAAATCTGGCATGTATCTTGCAAATGCATTTTTGTGGTTTTAGCAGCTTTAGAGAGACCTTGACCTCAAAGGACAAAGAAATGACCACGAGAAGTTGTAGTCACACAGAAAGTCTTACTGAAATCAGTCCCAGCAAAACATGACAATTACAATCAAAGGCCAGATTTTCATGATTGCATAAACTGACAGTCTCAGAGATGAGAATTTGTCTTTGATGCATGACGATTTGAGCAATGTACTGCAGCTTTTAGGACGTATCTGTGTGACATGTAAGCTTGAATTGAGTGAGACTTGGGCTAGAAGGCTATAAGTCAGGGTTTGCAGCTGTGAGCCATCAGCCAGACTGGTCCAGTATAATTCCATGATATCCAATTGTATCCATTATTTCTTTTACAACACTGCCACCTTGTGGTACATTTTGCACATTACATAAACATACAGCCAATATATCCCAATATAACTTTACAGACATTGTAACCGTTTTAAAATCATATTTATTATCCCAAAAACAACAAGTGATAATCAAATTGAACACAAATAAGTTATACTGTAGTAAAAAGCACTTGAGATTTCTGTCCATGGTCATTAGTGTACCAGCCCCTATGAAAATAGCATAGAAAGTATACAATTTGTTTATTATATATATATATTTTTCCTTTATCTATACAAGCATTTCCCTTGGCTGAATGAAAGCAAGAAGAGTGGCTCCGTGGCAACAAATCCTGCATTTAATTCTTTACATTTTTTTTTAATTTTTAAATAATTACAAAACAAAAAATCTTGGCTTGACCATTTTATCCCCCTGCTCTTAAGAAAGAGCAAGCTGAGGTTTTCAACGAATATAGAATAAAAACAACAGTTGTAAATAGATGAGGAAGCTTCTTTTTCTCACTTGGCTCTGAGTTGGAAACAGTTTTGATTTTTGGTGCAACACCTACGTGCACCCACACATACAGGCGCTTGTGCACATATGTGTACAAACACATCCACACCCAACACACACACACACACACACACACACACACACACACACACACACACACACAAACAGAGTGCATAGCCGACTCGAGTGTGATTAGCAGTAATTGGAGCCGTTAGTCTGGGCTGTGAGACCCCCAGCATAGCCGAACATAACGGGGGGGCTCAGCAGCCTCTTTGTTGCCATGGAGACAAAGCCAAGTGCTGGACCAGTGGACAGTCAGGGAGAGGAGAGGCTCTTCACTACCGTCTATGTTCCACTTCATTTTACAGCCACGCAAACACATTTGTTCTGAATTTACAGTATTACACATGAATTAAACCCATTTTCTCAACACTCTTAATAGCATAACAATCTCTGAGATGCATTACAGTCATCCCGAGTGATCTGATGTGGAATAATGAGCACTGTAGAGAAACGTACAGTGTGACTTCTACATAATGGTGGTGATGGGAACCAGGGATCACGATATGTCTACCAAATATACTTCATTTATTTGCTATCCAAGACAAGTGAACCTCCACGCATGTGTCAAATGTTTGGACACGCCTTCTCATTCAATGTTTTTATTTATTCCTACCTTGTTAATTAATACTGGTCATCCAGGCTATGAAGGAGCACACATTGAATTATGTAGTAAACTTAAAAGTGTTTAAAAAAACCAAAACATCTTTTAGATTCTTCAAAGTAGACACACAACTGATGTCTCAAACACGTTAAGAGGCAATAAATGCAAGTCATGAACTCTTGACAAGACACAGCTGTTAACTGAAAGCCATTCCAGGTGACTACCTCATAAAGCTGACTGAGAAAATGCCAAGAAAGCTGAGCAAGAGGTGCCTACTGTGAAGAATGTAAATATAAACATATTCTGGTTTGTTTACTTGTTTGTTTACTAAATAATTACAGATGTGTTTACTCATAGTTTAGATGATTTTAGTGTTAATCTACAGTGTAGAACATTTTTTAATAATGCTGACAAATGGACAAAAAATAGGGTACAATTTCACACAAACTGCAAGTACCTCTCTGCATATATATTATATTATAAATTATAAATATATACACACACAGGGGTTAGACAATGAAAGTGAAACAGCTGTCATGTTAGTGAGGGAGGTTTCATGGCTAAATTGGACCAGTCTGGTGGACAATCTTCATTAATGTCACATTGCACCAGTAAGAGCAGAGTGTGAAGGTTCAGTTAGCAGGTAAGAGCACAGTTATATACTATATTACAATGCACACAACATTATGGTGACATACCAGAGTTCAAAAGAGGACAAATTGTTGCTGCACGTCTTGCTGGCACATCTGTGACCAAGACAGCAAGTCTTTGTGTCTAAATATTATTGAGCCACTTTGGGGTGTTTTGGAGGAGCGAGTCAGGAAACGGTTTCCTCCACCAGCATCACGTAGTGACCTGACCACTATCCTGCAAGAAGAATGGCTTAAAATCCCTCTGAACACTGTGCAGGACTTGTATGTGTCATTCCCAAGACTAATTGACCCTGTACTGGCTGCAAAAGGAGGCCCAACACCTACTAATCAATTATTGTGGTCTAAAACCAGCTGTTTCACTTTCATTGTCTAACCCCTGTATATACACATACATACACACACAGCTGTTGCCAAAATCCTACGCCTTAAGAATGAAAGAATGTACTGTTAATATTTTAAATTACAGCTTTCTGTGAGGTAGCTTTTAAGAGGCATTAAATGCATCAGAAGTCTGGTTCCTATCACCACCATTAAGAATTCTGGCTCAGCAAGTTTCACATGAAACCACTCTGAATGGCTTTGTTTATGTATTACTGGCTTAATTATGCAGGAATCTTTTTAAAAAGTGGTGGAATTCCCACTTTAATTAGAAGTCTCTGCGTGCTCTTGTTCAAGGTAGGCTAGATCAGGGGAATTGGGAATTGGGATTACTTTTGGAACTCTAAAGGGGATGAGAAGAGGAGTATCATCTGCATGGAGAGTTCAAATTGTTCTATTGCACTTTCACCATCAGTTCACATATTCTCTTGACTTACCCCCTCAAAGAAGCCTTACACACAGCACACTGACAGGTAGCAAACTTCTTAAATAAACTGATAGTCAAATGAGAAAAAGAACTTCAAAACCAAACAAGTTACCGAAAAACTGAAAAAAAGAAAAACAACAGAATAACAATAATAAAACAGTACAGTGATAATAAGAACAATAACAATTACAATAATAATAATAATAATTAATGAATATACCAATAACAATATTTTGCTGAATATAAAAAAGAACCTTTGTAAAATTGATTGTCATGTAAAGATAAAAAGTGTCAAAAACATCCAAGGCATCAGCGAGGTGGCCGTAAGAAAATGTAATTAAAAAAAGAAAAATAAAGCCCAAAGATACAGCACTAGAAAACCAGAGAAAAATTAGGAGCAGAGCTGTGCAAGCTTTTGGCAGTCAACTGGAAAATAATACAAAATTAACAGACACTGACTTTCATTTAGGAAAACACAGAGAGGACGCAAGTAGAGCCCATCTCTCTTTGCCAGTCGGAGTCCTCTGCAGTGTCCACTGCACTGACCACGTGGCTGCCACACTTTTCATCACGGTGGATAATAAAGGGACGACGCAAGTATTGTGTGTGGCGACGGAGCTCTTGAACTGTACACACACACACACACACCAGTCTGTATGTTTGTGAGTGAGCGGAGTCTGAAAGTGCTGAAGGACAGTGCTCTGTACTGCCCATCTCTTTACACACAGGCTTGTGCTCCCTGTAGCCCTATGCCTCTAAGAAAACCCCTGAATACATCTCTCCCTCACTCTCTCTCTCTCACACACACTCACACACACACACACACACACACACAAATTTAAGAGAGTAAGCCAGTCCCTGAAGGTGTACATCTAGTGCATGACCTGAGAGGAGGGCTGCACATGACATTGTTTGTTAATGATTTAGGTGTCAACATTGCCTGACTGATATGCAAATGGTATGCATATTTGAATTAATCAAGGCCCCGATATGACCCAAAAATAAACATTTTGATGAAACTAATGCATGTGCATCTCATTAAATAGGGTCAATTTAACACATCGCAAGACATCTCAGCTGCAATAAACTGATGAGCCAAAACTGACCACTCGCAGAGGAAGTGATTAATGCTGACCATCTCATTACAGCGGAGCAGGTCAAGGTTTTGGGTATATTACACAGTAAGTGAACGGTTGTTTCTCTTGGTCAGTATTTTGGAGGAGGGAGGAACATGCAGACATGAATTGGGCCAGACGACTGGGTCGGAGCATCTCTGAAATGGCAAGGGTTGTGTGTGCTCCAGGTCAGCAGTCTCTGTGATGCTGGAACAAAAAGTCAAGTCCATAGAGGCTCCCTGCAACTCACAGGGCTTAAAGGATTTACTGCTAATGTCTTGGTGCCGGATGCTACAGGGCACCTTCAGAGGTCTTGTATAGTCCATGCCATGCAGGCTGAGTTGTTGTGTTGGCACTGGAAGGACTGACAGAATATCAGCATAAAGGTCATGATGCTTTGCCTCATCAGTGTACGATCACAGTACAATATTCTGTCCAAAGAGTGCAGCCCTGCCCTGAGAGCACAGCAAGAGAGCCTGAACCTTCAACCTGAACAGTGGTTCACACACCGGTGTGATCAGCCCAGACTGCACAAGTGCTGCTGAACCTCTACAGTAAAGGAGAGCGTTTGTTAGTGCCAGTCTTCATCGTCTGCGTCCTCATCCTCATCTGAGGAGTCTTCGCTGCTGGCTCGTCGAGGCCCCTGGTCTCCTTGTGCTCCGTTCTGGCGACTGGCTGCCATGGCCGCCGCTGCAGCCGCTGCCTTCTCCTCTGCCTCTCGCTGTTTCAGGGCTGCCGCCTTCTTCTCCTGCTCTGCATGACTCTTCATATGTGCACTGCGGCTCTTCACCTTATAGAACACCCTGCAGAGAGCACACAAGACACTCAGACTCAAATGCACAGAGCAAACACTTGGAAGTGACATTAAAATGAACAAAAACTAACACAGAATAAGATTAAGATTCAGATAAAAGACTAAGATAAAAAACAAAAGATTAAGATAAAAAAACTGATAAAAGATTAAGATAAAAACAGATAAAAGACTAAGATAAAAACTAGATAAAAGATTAAGATAAAAAACATAAAAATTAAGATAAATACCAGATAAAAAAGATAAAAACCAGACAAAAAAGATAATAGCTGGATAAAAGATTAAGATAAAAGCCAGATAAAGGATTACGATAAAAAACATTAAAAAATTTAGATAAAAACCAGATAAAAGACGAAGATAAAAAAAAACATAAAAGACTAAGATAAAAACCAGATAAAAGATTAAGATAAAAACCAGATAAAAAATTAAGATAAAAACCAGATAAAAAATTAAGATAAAAACCAGATAAAATAAAGATAAAAACCAAAAGATTAAGATAAAAACCAGACAAAATATTAAGATAAAAACCAGATAAGACTAAGATAAAAACCAGATAAAAGATTAAGATAAAAACCAGATAAAATATTAAGATAAAAACCAGATAAAAGATTAAGATAAAAACCAGATAATAAATTAAGATAAAAACAGAAAAAAGAATAAGATAAAAACCAAAATATTAAGATAAAAAACAGATAAAAGATTAAGATAAGAACAGATAAAAGATTAAGATAAGAACAGATAAAAGATTAAGATAAACACCTTCATCTAAATGCCTGCAGAAATGAATATAACTAATTAAGGCTTTGCTTATTTAGATTTTATTGTGACCCTACAATTTGTTCTTAACTACTATGTATATGCTACACATGCACATCCTTGTTGACTTGCTTGCCTGCATATCAGAAATTCTAGTTCATCCACTTTGAGGTTGTTATTATATCATGTGAGCGTGTTGCATTAATTTCTGAGGATGTGCAAACCTATGCCCGAATGCAGGGTGTGGGAGGCAGACATCTGACACACACAGTTGAAAGCAAGTACACCAAGGCCTATTCAAATTCACATTATGCTCACATTCACACTCCTGAAGGCTTCGTTAACTGAATCAACAATGAAAATAGTCTAAATAATCATTAAACATGGTTTGGTTACAGAACATTTGATTAAAAACAAATTTTTTTTCAATGTTTATATACTTAATTTGGGGAAACGGAGTGCATACCACCCCTCAAACTGAAATAAAACAGCCCAGTCCATTTTTTGTGGGCAGAATATATCAGAAAACATGACATTTAACAAGTTAATAAAAACTCCACTCCACTTAATGCACTATAAGAGGACTCATTCCTGCATTTGAGTAGCAACACCTGCAGCATGATAATTCAGCTACTCCATGCTGTACACAGAGAGAACAGAACCTCTGTGTGTGCTAAACACTTTGTGTTTGAGTGCTTTTTCAAACTGGATCAATACTGTAAAAACAAAAGTTTTCCTAAAAGAGGGATTCAAACTGAATGATAAAGGCACTATAGACAAGAGAACTGTACGTATTTCTGCTGATTTCTGCTGTTTCTGCATAAAGCTGAAGTTCACTTTTTACTCAAAATTTCGTTTCCACCGTCCAGCAATTATACTCATTTGCCAAAAAAAAGGTCACCATTTAAAGTGTATGTTCCAGTGTCTGGTAGGAAATTCAACAATACTACACCAGCAGTGTTATAATCTGGATGACTGTGACTGAATGTAGTTTGTTATAGTGCTGATTAGCTCTTATGCATGAGTGGAAATAGTGGTGCAGAGTCAGCATCCTAAAAAAATGTTGAGGAGTGTTGATGTTGACTCATATCAAATAAAAGGAGAAACTGTGTGATGAGTAACGACAGATCTTAATTCTCATTGGCTGGAATATCTGTGCAACCTCTTGGAAGGGGGGTGGGGTGAGCAGGAACAGACAAACCGGTGAGACTGCACTTCTTAATTAATTTAAACATGTGGATAGAAACATCACCTTATTTAGTAAACATGTTTTAACTTTGTCTACGATTGTTGGTTTGGGAACTTAAATGTCCAGAATAAGAACTGTCTTGATAATATTGTAAAGGAGGCTAAAACATTATTGGTGCTGTTCAAACTACTTTAAATGGCATTTATTTGTTATATTTGATTAACATTAGTTGTATTATGTTGCATTGTGGGTGCTGTTGCATGTTGTGGTTTGTGTTTTATGTTGTATACTGTATGTCAGGCTATTTCCTCTTTGGGGTTAAAACAGGGACCTGAACTGAACTGCAGAGATCAAACAACTTAAGCAGTAATGCATCTTCTTCAGAAACTGAATTCTAGCAGAAGTCAAATACTAGAAGCTAGAATAAATGTCTGCAGAGGCACAGCTGCAAATATATATGCCAGTGCATCTGCTTAGATGCATACATTTTTGAGGAAGATGATTAATTTCGATATTAAGATTCAGTAACCACTCTTGCACCATTTTAGCACATTTGTAGATTATGGTCACAGAGTACGATGAGTGATGGATTCATCTTTTGACAAAAAGAGAACAGATGCACTAGCAAAACACAGATGGGCAACAGTAGCCAATGACGGGTGGGCAGGAGGACAGCGTGTACTAAATGTTTTCATATTCTAAGTGCCCAGATGCACATAGACAACAGCTACACACACACACAAACAGTCACTGGGCAGATATGCGTATACCAGAGGGCATGGCATTCAACATCGCTTAAGACTTTCAGTTGCTAAGAGACTGTTGACGATAACAAAGCCAGTCGTTGCCAT
>BRDA01001050.1:9028-26528 GCA_036984385.1 Crenuchus spilurus | reverse complement strand
TTGTGGAGTTAAACGGACAAGAGAAAGTGACAGGCAGCTCTACAGGCGACACTGATATGAAGAGATTAATGAGAACAAAAGAAAATGCCATCTCTCACAGAGAGAGGGGGAGCCGAGAGCACGTTAGAGAAAGAGGGAGAGAGGAAAAGGGAAAGAGAAAGAGAGGGAGGGAGGGAAAGAGACAGGAGGGAGAGAACTTGAGAGCAGGATAGAGAAAGAAAGAGAAAGTGAGAGGGCAAAGGAAAGCGAAAGAGAGAGAGAGTGAGAGAGAGAGAGAGAGAGAGAGAGAGGAAAAGTAGAGAGAAGAATTTTCCCTTTTTACATACAGTGGGAAAAATAAGTAATTGATAAACTGCCAATTTTGCAAGTTTTCCCATCTACAAAGAATGAAGAGGTCTGTAAATTTTATCATAGGTACACTTCAACTGTGAGACAGAATAAAAAAAATCTAGAAAATCACATTGAATGATTTTTAAATAATTAATTTGCATTTTATTGCATGAAATAAATATTTGATACAACAGAAAAACAGAAATTGTGGTACAGAAAACTTAGTTACAGATGTCAGATGTTTCCTGTAGTCCTTGACCAAGTGTGCACTCACTGCAGCAGGGATTTTGGCCCACTCCTCCATACAGATCTTCTCCAGATCTTTCAGGTTTCCAGGCTGTCGCTGGGCAACACCGAGTTTCAGCATCCTCCAAATATTTTCTATTGGGTTCAGGTCTTGAGACTGGGTAGGCCACTCCAGGAACTTGAAATGCTTCTTACGGAGCCACTCCTTAGATGCCCTGGCAGTGTGTTTTGGGTCATTGTCATGCTGAAAGACCCAGCCACGACCCATCTTCAATGCCCTTATTGAGGGAAAGAGGTTGCATTTGGTATGGTGTTCTTGGGGTTGTACTCATCCTTCTTCCTCCTCCAAACACGCAAATGGAGTTGATACCAAAAGGCTCTATTTTGGTCTCATCTGACCACATGACCTTCTCCCATGCATCCTCTGCATCATCCAGATGGTCACTGGTGAACTTCAAATGGGCCTAGATGTGTGCTGGTGTGAGCAGGGGGACCTTGTGTGCCCTATAGGATTTTATGCCATGACTGCGTAGTGTGTTACTAATGGTTCTCTTTGAGACTGTGATTCCAGCTCTCTTTCGGTCATTGACCATGTCCTCTCATGTATTTCTGGGCTGATTCCTGACCTTTCTCAGAATCATCCTTACGAGGCAAGATCTTGCATGGAGCCCCAGACTGAGGAGGATTGGCAGTCATCTTGTATTTCTTCCACTTTCTAATAATTGCATCAACAGTTGTTACCTTCTCGACAAGCTGCTTGCCTATTGTTCTGTAGCCCATCCCAGCCTTGTGTAAGTCTATAATTTTGTCCCTGATGTCCCTCGAAAGCTTTTTGGCCATGGTGGAGAGGTTGGAGGTTGATTGAGTGTGTGTACAGGTGTCTTATACAGGCAAAACAGGTGCAATTAATACAAGTAATGAGTACAGAATAGGAGGGTTTTTTTTAAAGAAAAGCTAACAGGTCTGTGATTGGTAGGTGATCAAATACATATTTCATACAATAATACTCAAATTAATTATTTAAAAATCATACAATATGATTTTCTGTATTTTTTTTACATTCTGTCTCTCCCAGTTGAAGTTGAAGTTGACCTCTCCATTCTTTGTAGGTAGGAAAACTTTGGCAAAATCGGCAGTGTATCAAATTGTACATTTTCCCGACTGTATGATAAAGTAAATGCTTGACATCAACAAAGCCAAACTTGAATTGAACTGATCTGAGAGTGAGAGTGAAACAGAAAGAGTGCTGCCAGACACCCTCCATCTCCTTGGCAACGTAGGCAAGAGCATTTCGCTGGAGGCGTTTAACCAAGCAGCAGCAGTTCCTCTCTATTCTATCTCTCTCGCTCTCTCTCTCTTTCTCTCCACTGCGATCTGTCGCTTTATTTTCTAACATTGATCAGCAAACTGAAAATGGCCCAAAGCAAAAGCCTAATCCAATCGAGTCTGTATGCGAGCACACACACACACTAAACACCCACAGCATATACAGATAACTTACAATACACATAAAATTAACACATCGAGTCTCATTATGCAATTATGCACAATTATCAAAACCCAATACTTACTCCACTGTAATCAAGAAATTCAACAGCTTCAATCTAATATACAGATGCACATGGGTCCAGTCACTTTTAGTATGTCTGTGATTGACATCTGGTTAGTACGGCACCAGAGTGAAAGCTCAGCACTATCAGGCCGGCCGCTGTGATGCTGCTGCTGCTGCTGTTTGTTCAGCTGAGTGCACAGATAACACATAATACTACTCATGCGTTTAGGTGGACACGTGGACTCGCATGCTCTGAAACACTCATCCTTTAACTACTTCAACACAAGCGACGAGGGTCACGATCAGACGTAATGTGACGGAGTCAGCTCAGAAGCATAATTCAGTGGATATTTTGTACATGAGTGCAGGAAGGAAAATGGAATTTAAGGGGAAATTTCCTGTAAGTCAGTATGATTCATCTGCCACGCAGCCTGGTATCTTAAGCAGTACTGCACACTTACACCACACCGGTGTAACCTTACATCATCTTGCACTCACCATGATGTCACCATTACACTCATGGAGGCAGTGCAAGGCCAGCTCCTGATTGGTCCCTCCACCACACAGAACACTGGAGCAGGCCAGGTGCATGAGGTCATTCACTGGAGAGAATCAGAGACAGAGAGAAACAATGAGCGAGAGAGACTACTCAACGATGCACACCATTTCATCTGCTTTCCATTAATAATGTCATTTCTCAGTCTTTGTTGTGTTCTCTTATTGTGTGACTGAACACATATTCCATGTTCATAAGCGGAATATTCACCAATATATCATTTGTTTCACAAGCAAACATGTCACACATCACTCCTGTCAGCATTTCTCAGTAATCAGTCCATCTGCACTTAAAACATGCATTCAGTACTAAAGGAGTCTTGTGCATCTTTTATATAGAGTCTGAAAACATGGCAGCACACAAAGTATTTGCCCATTTTTATCCCCTTCCCAATGTAGTAGTAGCCAATTAGCCCATCCCCTCTGTTAGGACTCTTCCCATCACTTTTGTACTGTCCCTGCTCTAGGAGGGTGAAGACAAGTACAAGCCTCCTCCTCTGCTGTGTGTGATACAGCAACCGCCTCTTTTTGAACTACCGCTGATACACCGTCACTACAGAGGTGTTGGCTACACACAGCTCATTACAGTTTTTAGACACTGTATGTGGTTTTATTTCTCAAGCTTAACTAATGCAACTTGATATGTGTGTTTGACTCATTCAGTGGCTCCTAGATTGAATATTTCTGAGATACGTGTGAGATGAGAGTTGAGACGTCTTTGTTCACGTTCACATTCCAAAGCCACTATTCCAGCAATGGAATGCGTGGAATTACCATGTCATTATCATATGAATGGCAGAGCGAGACATTTGGCGAGAAATAAGCCGCAGCTGTCCGATTCGCTCTCACAAACGTGTCCCTGCTTATTTAAGCTCCTCTCACAAGAATATAAAAATATATTTAGATTCAGCAACATATTTTTGAAAAGTAGACCCTTGAAGGTTTCCGAGGTATGTTTTGTAAATAAAATCTCACAGTTAATTAAGTGTTTTTTGCGGAATTTAATATGCCGTCAGCGGGAGAGCCGACTCCAGAGGGTTAGAAACACCATGTACTCTTTACACAATGTACAAACAACTCTTGATGAATGAACCTAAGCGCTTTTTAAAAGGCTAACTTTCGAGCAAAGCTGCTTTGGCTGCATGAAATGTACATGAAACTGAATAACACTTGAACTGCTAAATGTAATTTCATAATGTAATACATTCATAACTGTGAAGTTACACAAAAAAAAGTTGTAAAAGCCATTCAGTGTAAATCCAGCCTGCTATCTTCCATTAACAGAGTTTTCCCTTCTTCTACAGAATTACCATTACAGACATTTTTCCTACAACAGTGAACACCTGATTTGTCCTCTGCTGCTTTGTCCTAACATTTAGCTTGAAGTCTGCAATAAACAGCATTAATCTGTACAATATCTTTCTATAAAGAGTTACACAACTGCAACTGAAGAGATTTCTAAAGGCCATCTCTAAAGTAAGTGAATGAGCACTGTGTGTGTGTGTGTGTGTGTGTGTGTGTGCGTGCGTGTGTGTGTGTGGTTACCTCTCTCCTGCTGTTGGCCTTTGGATTCAAGCTCAGGCAACGGCGCCCACATCAAGTCAGCCTTGTGTGGGTCGTGTTTAGCAGCCGAACGTTCCCTCAGCTCAGGAACCTCCGCCTGATACCGCTGCCCAACATTTATACGCCTGAGGAGATAGAAATGGAGAGAGGGGAGGGGGGCAGAAAGAGAAACAGAGAGCGAGAGAGAGACAGAGAGTTTTCAGTCATTATATTTCTGATAAGAAGATGCAACATAGTTTGCTAACCAGACTGACAAACTAGTTATTGACAATCATGCCAGTGCCTGGGCAAATATTTGTAAAAAAAATTGCCTTCAATTTCAATATTTGACTTCACAATTCCACTTCAATATTTGTCACAGTGGCAGGGACCAGTGTTAATTTCATTAACGATAATTATGACAAAAAATATTCGTTGAGGACCATTTTTTCACAACAAAAATGAGAGGACTAAATTAAAACTAATATTTTAAAACAAAAACTATGACTATAAGTGTTAGACTTTGTGTCAACGAAAAAAAAAAAAAACGGAACAAAAATGTCAGAACGACAAAAAAAAAAAAAAAAAAAAAAAAAAAAAAAAAAAAAAAAAAAAAAAAAAAAAAAAAATTGTCCAGTAATCCGCTTTTTTAAAAATAAACCTGCCGCACGTCTGACTTTCTCGAAGCACGTTAAGCTGCCCCGTCACACTGCTGAAGCTTAACAACACAACGTGCTGACTTCACTCCCGCAGCTTGGACGGAAAAGAAGAAGTGATTTATGGAGTAATACGGAGTGCAAAGTTTGTGGATTTAAAAAAACACGACGAACCTCAAGATCTTTACAAAAAGGTAAGCTAGCATAGCCAATGTAACTAGCTAGCTAGTTACTAGATGTTAACTAGCTAGTTAACGGCGATGAATATGTATATCGTTCGATGTTTCATTTTTTAATTTTTCAATGTCTAAAGAGGAAATGTTCAGGTTAAATAGATCACAAACACATCTAACTGGAGCCGTGAGACACACACACAGCCTTCATTGCATCTAAAAATACCTCTAGTTTAAAATAGTATACTAAAAATACAACTAAAATTAGATGAAATATTTTAAACATTTAATTGACTAAAACTAGACTAAAATGTTTTCAGTTTTCATCAACTAAAACTAGACTAAAATGTTTTCAGTTTTCATCAACTAAAACTAGACTAAAACGAACAATAACTAAATGACTAAAATGTGACTAAAACTAATATACATTTTAGTCAGAAGACTAAGACTAAGACTAAATCAAAATCACCTGTCAAAATTCACACTGGTAGGGACTCATTACTTTGGACTTGTAGCTCTTTGCAATAAGTGGGGGAATGAAAGTGCAGATTTTAAACCTTTAATCAATACATTTATTTTCCTAAGTAAAATTAAAACATTTTATTACAAAAAAACAAACAACAACACTCTTGTGGATATAACGATATGTCCTGCAGTAAGCACAATGTCTATTTTGACTCTTAGGTCCTCTAATTCTGGTCAGTTAAATGTACCAAAGTTCAAATTGGTCACTGTTGGAGGCAGATCTTTTAGTGTCATGGCCCCCAAACTATGGAAGTCCTTACCTCAGTCACTCAGAGACCGCCCCACTCTATCCTCTTTCAAGACTCAGCTTAAAACTTATTTTTTCTCTCTACATTTTCATTCTTCTCCTCTATAATTAAAAAAAAAATCCTTGCTCTGTGAAGCATCCTTGGGTTTGAGAAAGGTGCTATATAAGTTCAACTTATTATTATTATTATTTTACTTATTGAAGGTTGAAAACTGTCAGATACTAAAGACTAAAGGCAATTACGTTTTAACTGTAATAATAAAGTCATAAACCAGTTCTGAGGGTTAAACTACACGACAGTCTTCCTGAGATCTGAAGCGATGGTATTTTAAGAGTGAACAGACTTTGGCCGTGGGTAATTTGCACTAACAATCGAAGCCAGTCAACGCCACCTGTTCCAAGGCGAAGACTGCCAAGGTCGAGGATAAGGAAAGAAACATTGTGTTTTATTGTGTTGTTCCAGGATATGCTTTTATCACACTTCTGGCAAGTCTAGTGTGCAGAGAAACAGTCATTCATAAGACTGTGTGACCCAAGTCTCCCATGGTTCTGACCGTCAGACAAAGAAAGACCAGCTGGTGCCAGTCAGAGATGACATCCCAGTATGGCTCTCTCTGCTGAGCCCATAATTCCCAGTCCCACACACACACACACACACACACACACACACACACTACTGCAGCCAAGACCAGAATGAATAAGAAAAGTAATGTCTGCCATTAAAAAGTGTTAAATTAACACTCAAATGTTTCAGGTTCACACTCCAATAAGATGTTGCAATAAAATTGTACAATGTATGTGAAAGCAGTCAGAAGCTTATGAGTGTGGTCAGTACTTACGGTTCAATGCTGACCGGAGTGGCTTCACTCATGGCGGACAGCACTGGAGGGGTGATTTCAGTACTGTCTAACAGCACAACAACAAATATAAATTACTCCTTTGTAGAGACATTAACACTGTTCATTAACAACAATAACATATGTTGCAATCACAGTAATCACCCTTATACACAATATCTACTACAGCCCAAGTGGTGCATCATTATCCAATACGTTTTGGCACAAGATGAAATCATGTAAATGCAGCATCACTGATGTCTTAAGTAAACTGCAGTAAGAACACTGCATTCACTGGTAAAATAATCTTGCAAAATAGAATTTATTAAGACAGTTTTTATTCTAAATTTGCACATTTGAAAGTTTACCTTTTCGAGTTACAGTGGTACCTTGAGATACGAGCTTTAATTTGTTCTGTAACAGAGCTCGTAAGTCAGTCAACTCGTATATCAAACTAATTTCTCTCATTTAAAATAACTGAAATAGATTTTATCCGTTCCAGCCCTGTGAAACATCCCCAAACCATCCTAAATTATAGACAAAAAGACATGTTTTGAATTAAGAAACACACATATATACTTTACCAATGCATAACAAAATACTTCAATTTCAGTAAATATTAGTGTAAAATCATTTTTGGGGAATTCTCACTGTAGCATTTTAAATTAGTGGGGAATTTGATGCGCGCAGTACTGAGTATTACAGATGTGTAGTGCACCTGTACAGTAAAATCTCTCTTCATCCGACTGCTGCCAAAAAATTCAGCAACTGGCTGAAGAATGTGATGCCATGGTCCTTCTTTGCAGTTCAGTACAAAACAGTCTTCGCTCAGAAGCAGCAGCAAGTCTCCACATCTATGTTCAGGGCAGGAACTAATATGAACAGTATTTAACATAATTACTGTATGTATGTTATTAAAATTATCTAAATTTAAGAGTTTAAAGTATTTTTACAATCAATTATTTTACATAATTACTGTATGTATGTTATTAAAATTAAATAGGTTTGAGTTTAAAACATTTTTACTATGAAATTGTTTCAAAAAGGATGCAAAAAGGAGTACAGCGCACGAGACTGGACTTGATTCTGAGGGTAACGTGAGAAAGAATGAAAAGCAGGTGTTGTGCTGCCCATACTGGACCTTTGCGCCAACTAGCAGCAGCCACTCGTAACTTGGAATTTCGCTCGGATCTCGAACAAAAATACGGACGGAGTCGAAGCTCATATCTTAAAAATGTGTATGTTGGTCTGCTCGTATCTCAAGGTACCACTGAATTTACATGTGAATTAATGGTCTGTATCTGTTGACTCATTTTGTACATTCCAGTTTAAGAACTTATAAAACAGAGCAATGGGTCATTTCTGACAACCACATAAGACAATAAACAATGTAAAAAGTAAACTTGTCTCAGGTAACAGTACATCTAGTACATGTACAAAAGTTAATAATGAGCCAAAGCACGGTCCAAACACATACAGAGAAGGATCTCTGCTCTGGGACACTTACTAGAGCGTAGGAGGCTGCGAGTGGCTGATTTGGGTGTGACAGGTGGGGGTAAACCTTGCGCGCCGGCTGCGGCAGCAGCAGCAGAGAGGATGGTGGAGAAGTAGAGACCTGAGCCCTCTCGGACAGGGCTGAGGATGGGGGGAGGCGTGTAGGGTGGCAGTGTGAGCGGGTTATCAACCAGTCGCACAGGTGAGCGTAGGTGGCTCTGGTAGGGCGTGATGCTTGAGTAGACAGGCGGGGCGATGAAAGTGACCTGTTTGGGAGGTGGGATGAAGAGGGGCTCTGGACGAGGCCGACGCTTTGATTTGGCCAATTTTCCCTCTGCATCTCCGGAACCCTCATCTCCCCCATTCTAAAACAGATAATGCACAGAACAGGGTTGAACTAAAAAACAAAAATGATCAAATTTACAGCAGATTTTTCTTTGGACTGTGAAGTTACAATCTGCCTGATCTGGGAGATATTCTCTTCATCCTCTGAGGAAGGAGAGAAGGCAGTATTTTTCTCCTGTGGGAATAATGTGCCTGGATTATGGCACAGATGATGGAACTGAGAACTGGAAAGCAAACCTCGGGGATTATTTTGGGGTCTAATCTGGGATTTAGCAGAAGGGGGTAGAGGGTATCAGAAAGAGATCCGGTCAGAAAATGGATTCTGTGATCTACTGCCCTGGTTCAGGAGTCCATAATGTTCTTCTCTTCTATACTTTTGGAAAAAATGTTCAGATGTATTGTTAATTTTAATAACTTTAACATATTTTTTGTATTTTGTTTATCGATGATAAAGTTTGATAAAAGTTTTTGATTTTTATAATTATATTTCCAGTATTTTTGCCAATTTTTCCCCTCCCAAAATAGTGGTAGCCAATTAACCCATCCCATCTGCTAGGGGGCTCTCCCCATCACTTTGCAATGTCCCTGACTCTAGGAGGGTGAAAACAAGGACACGCCTCCGTTGCGTGTGATGCAGCCACCACCTCTTTTCAAACTACCACTGATACACCGTCACTGGGAAGCCAACGCGCTCGGAGGAAAGTGCAGGGTTCCCAGCTCTGAATGGACCAATCAGTAGATGCCTGAGCCAGCAGACATTGTATTGTGAAAGTGATGGTGAGAGAGAGAGCAACATCTACACACCCAGAGAGAGCACTGCCAGGTTTTGCTCTCTCGGGCTCCGGCTGTCGATGACGAACAGCATGACCGGGATTCAAACTTGTGTTAAACATTTTTAAACATTCAAGCTTGGACACAGAATTCATGCCTGACATAAAAAAACCCAAATAATTATTACTGAGTTAATGTGTGAAAAACCAAGTTTGGGACAAACAAAAACCAAGATTGGAGACCACTACTCTGGTGCTGCTTCTGGAACACTCACCTGACTGGAGCTCTCAGACAGAGACTTGCGCAAGGAGCGCCGGCGCGTTACAATGACTGAGGGTTTGTGGTCAAGTGGATTGGAGTCACCGGGTCGAAGTGGCCAGCTGGCAGACAGAGAGGCCTGCTCCTTTTCAAACGTGGAGGCATCAGTTCGCCGCACAGGTACAGACACAGGAATTACCAGCGGCACCAGATTCTCTTCTCTGGCCCGTTTGGCCGTCACACTTTCAGTCTCTTTGACCCCTCGACCAGGTCCTGATGCAGAGGGGCTCCAGGGCCTTTGAGGCTCCTACAGACAAGAAACACATTCAGTACAGACAATATGAACATGAACTACACAGACAGAGGTTAACAAATAACAGCTAGATCTGACACTGGGAATGATTAGAGGAAATGAAGAAATTTGGGAAAAAAAGTGACTTAATCCTTAATCCAGTGAAGTCAATCAGCAAAGATGTTTGTTGTCCCCACAGATTCTACTATATCTAAAAAATTTAAATGTTGTTCACAATTTAATTCAAAAAGATAAACCGTCATATTTTATATTTGTTACATGCAAAAGTAACATTTCAAGGCTTTTTTAGTTTTAATGTTGATACTGTTTGAATAGTAATTTAACTCAAAATTTTAATATTCAAAAAATGTTGATTCTTCATTTCTGATCTTCATGAGCAATAAGTCATACTGATCAAAAGGAAAACAAAAAAGGCTTAAAATCATTTTCAATGAATTTAAAAATATGCCGGTTTAATTTTTTGACTGAAACTTTGAACACAAACCTTTTCACTTATTTCACTGCTGTTCTACTTATTTGGGATGCACTTGTATATCAGCTGGCCAATATTATTGGATAATGCTGATAATTCATGATCATAACACAACGAAGGTTAATTTGACAAACATATTCAAATCAAAACCAAACAAAGGCATTATAAGAGATTAGGTAGTCAGTTCCCAGTACTACATTGTTTGGTCCGGACTTTCTGACTTTTCAGTTTGCTCCAAACAAAAATCACAGGTGTGAAAGGCCAACCACGGTCCGGACCAATGGAGCAACATTTGATCCGACCAAAAGAGGTGGTCGTGGTCCGGATCTAATGAACCATGTTTCCATGGTGAAAACACTTTTTTTTTTAGCAAGTTTGGACTTAAAGACCAAATAGAGGAAGTTGACGCAGGCGTTCCTCATCTATTCGGGACGGCACGGTGGCTTAGCGGTGATAACGTTCACCTCTCAGCGCTGAGGTCTTGGGTTTGAGTTCACATCTGAGCGGAGTTTCCATGTTCTCCCCGTGTCCTCCGGGGACTCCGGTTTCCTCCCACAGTCCAAAAACATGGAGGTCAGGTGAATTGGCTACTCTAAAATTACCCTGGTGTGTGTATGTATGTATGTGTGTGTGTGTATGCCCAGATATGGTTGGCACTCTGTCCTGGGTGATGCCCCTAGTGCTCCATGCAGTCCTCCAGGTGGACGATCACTTCCATTTGAGAGTACGCTGTGCGCGACTGGCTACTACTTCTCACCGGTGTGTGTGGTTGAGTGTGTGTAAATGGAGTGTGTCGACTGTAAAGTGTCCTTGGGTGTCTAGAAAGACGCTATATAAAGTGTAACATTACTTACTTGCGTTACTATTCAACAACAGAACAAGAAAAAAACCCCAGAAAAGCAGCAAAGATGAGCTGTGGTACCCGTTGGAGTGATGAGGAGACAAAATGTTTAATATAAATTTGGGAGAGGATGAGAGGGAAAGGATATGACAGGATGGCAGCATGATAATATTACTGTGGTAACAAAAAACCAATCAGTGTCAAGCTTAGGAAGACACACCGGATGTAAGTGATGACATGACGTAGGCATATCATACAAATGTATTTGGTGCGCTTGCAAAAATGCAGCATGAAAACAAAACTAAGCGGACCAAATATATACAAGCTAACAAACACACAAGCCTTGGTTCAAATCCTTGCATATATTTGGACTTTCAGGTGTGAAAATGCCCTAAAACTGCCAGTTTCTGTTATTATAGGGCGAGATCTTAACTGATATTTTTATGTTAGAAACAAGTCTATTTCTGATATTTCTGATTTTTATACAGTTTATATAGATAGATAGATATATACTTTATTAATCCCTTGCGGGAAATTCAGGAAATATATAATAATAATATTATATAATGTTAATAGTCAAAAAAAAAAAACTACATCAACTACCAAATCCAATTATATTATTAGTGTATTATTACAGTTTGAATGACTTCTAATGGAGCTTTAATACTGTGTATCACACTGTTTCTGCTGGATTTGAAAGAAGACAAAAATGCAACACTGCTGTTCACAGAGCACTTCCACATAAAGTGGTGAGGTCTGATTGGGTAAGGCTGTTTAAGGGTAAATGTTTAAATTCAACTGAAGGGTTATAAACATACATGGCTGTAGCGTCGAATACCAAGTCAAACAGTAAACGATTTCTCTTAGAGGCTCTTTGTTTATTTTAGAGGAATTCTTTATGTAACTGAACAAACATAAAAAATGTGTTTTGATCCGTTCTTTTTTTTATCCTCTCCTGAGGCCATGCCTCGAAACATGTCTACAAAAACACTGATCAGTAAGAGAGAGATATGATAACCTGTCTTTAGCTGCCACACAGGGTTTAGTCATTTCTGCATTCTTTCTTTTTAAGACATTTCTGTGCTAATTACATATAACAAAAGTACTGGTATACAAACTCCAACAGACAACCTAAATCAGAATGGTTGAAAGCCAGGTGATATGCTGCAAATGCGATACTCCATGATATCCTAAATAATTACTTCCCTGTTATAGCTACAACTGTTTACTAAGGCAAAAAGTCAATATATACATGCATTCCTGCTTTGGGCTCATTTAATTTTAATACAAATCTTTCATCTTCATCACATTATTATTTGGAGCACAAATGTAGCATCAGTGGACTGTGGCTGTGGGAGGTCCTGGTTAACCGAACGATCTCCTCTTGAACACTGGAGACTTTCCTAAGAAGTATGATAAATAATCATTAAAAACGGCACCGTGGCATCAAGAGGTAAAGGGGCAGTTGTGTGAGCATCCATAACCCTCCACAGGTGACACATTTCCATTGCATGTTTGCTACACTGATATCATAGCTTCAGTCAATTAAAACAGCAGACTAAGACACTGACACTATGACCAGAGGATCGCGAGTTTGAATCCCAGTCATGCTGTTTGCCATCAACAGCCGGGGCCCAAGAGAGCAACATTGGCAGTGCTCTCTCTGGGCGGGTAGATGGCGCTCTCACTCCCCATCACTCACACATTGCAATGTCTGCTGGCTCAGGCGTCTACTGATTGGTCCATTCAGAGCTGGGAATCCTGCGCTTTCCTCCGAGCGTGTTGGCTCCCCAGTGATGGTGTATCAGTGGTAGTTTGAAAAGAGGCGGTGACTGCATCACACGCAACGGAGGAGGCGTGTGCATGTCCTCACTCTCATGTGATGGGGAGAGCCCCCTAGTGGATGGGATGGGTTATGGCTACTACCACATTGGGAATTTATTACCAAAAAAAAAAAAAAAGTAAAATAAATGTGTGTGCTTGCTCTGACTGACTGTGTTTGGAGAGTTTAAACATTTCGCTGCACCGCCACAATAAAAAAGCAGATACCTTATAATGTGCAAAAACATTTCGTGCAACCCCACAAACAATATGAGCTGCTAAATGAAATGGAATTGGCGAGTGTGCAAGAGCTCCGTGGTTCAGGCTGTTCCTCTTTAGGCAGCACATTACAAGAGCTTCCACTTTTGTGTGCTATACTCATGCAGAACTATTCTGCCCTAAAGACAAAGTCAGACACTCTGCAGGCACAAACATGCGACTGTAATCTGTGTCAACAGTATGCTAACAGACGTCAGGCTAATAAACTCAAGTTTTCTTGTGGTTATGTTGGTGGACAGAGATGGCGTTGCATCATCGCAACCAAACGTGGTCTGCAATGATCTCTCAATGTCCACCAATTTCCAAATCCTCATCTTATAAATTTGACCCAAGAAACAGAACAAAGCCTTCTGTGAAAGCCTCATTTCCTGCCTTGTATAGACATTTCCTGTTTCTCCAGAGTAACCAGACCAAGCGTGCGAATGTTTAGAAGTACTGAATTTAAACTACATGGATATGCTGGCATCTCGTTTCACTGCCTATATGTGAATCCTCCAAAATGATCCTCGAGTCTAGCAAACATCTTTGGCTTATGAGATGCACACAGATGATGAAACTGGAGCTTGTAGAGGAACATGAATGGCTTTGCGACAACAGGAATAGCGTCTGCAGTAACAGAAGCATCCTGCACTCGACCCACTTGATGGCCTTGACAACTTCTCAGACCACACATACATAACCAGGAAGACATGCAGACACTTAAGTAACTTCTACCTGCTAGTGTAACTTATACAAGTGTGTGTGCAGGCTGATTAGCACAAACCACAGCTGCAATTGTTAGCGCAGTTCGCTTTTCTACTGACTGTGCACTCAGGATCTCAAATCAACAGCACATGTACACACATGCCCATTCATACTACTGCCATCAACACGTTTTCTTAGTACTGAGCTGCTGACCATCTTACATAATGCAAAGGAACCAAGAACAGCAGAAAATGCAAAGAAGACTCAAGTGATTTTCGGTTAATGCTGCAGAGAATAAACATGATAATTTCAACAGGATTTCAAATGGACTTTCTGTTCGTTATCATTGCACCCACTATCATCATCATTCCTGTCCCACTACTGTCACCATATCAGCTCACCTGAACTTTACAACAAGATCATATGATTATGATTCATCACACACTTAGAATTAGCAGACCAGAGGAGGATGGGTCCCCCATGTGAGTCTGGTTCCTCCCAAGGTTTCTTCCTCCAGCTCTGAGGGAGTTTTTCCTTGCCACTGTCGCCGTTGGCTTGCTCACCGGGGATTAGGGATTAATGATGTGATGTCTGTTATTGCAAACCCTGTAAAGCTGCTTTGCGACATCAGTTGTAAAAAGCGCTTTATAAATAAAATTTGATTGATTTGATTGATTGATTGATTGATAAACTGTCTACAGTGATGCACAGATTAAAGGAAGACCTACTCCCAGGAGCCAACTAGATCAACAATCCGATATCTAGCGAAATTAGTCAGGAAAGGATACACTAAATCCCACAATAAAACAATTTGTATTCCATTATGTTCACAAAAATTGGAGTACCATGAAAAATTGCATTTGTGTTCACAATTTAATTCAAATTATGTCACATCTTCTTCTTCCTCATATAATATTTTTCTTAATTTAAATGGTCATATTTTATATTCATTATATAAAACAACATATTTCAAGTCTTTTTTGTTTTAATGCTGATACTGTTTAAATAGTTTATTCATTTTTGCCAATTTTTATCCCTTTCCCAATGTAGCAGTAGCCAATTAGCCCATCCTATCGGTTAGGCCTCTCAATCACTTTTTGCAACGTCCCTGACATCACAGGGTGAAGACAAGCACAAGCCACCTCCTTTGATTGTGATGCAGCCACCACCTGGAGGAAAGTGCAGGATTCCCAGCTCCGAATGGACCAATCAGTAGACGCCTGAGCCAGCGGGCATTGCAATGTGAGAGTGATAAGGAAAGAGATCGCCATCCACCCACCCAGAGAGAGAACTGCCAATTTTTGCTCTCTTTGGCCCCGGCTGTTGATGGCAAACAGCATGAGTGGGATTCAAACTCGCAATGCTCTGGTCAGAGCTGGGCGATAATGCCAAAAATTGTATCACAATAAATTTTTCTATATTGGTCAATCTTGATAATTATCACGATATTAAGTTTTCTAACACTGTCATAGTTTTAAAAAACATCTTTCTAAAAACATCAGAATAAATACATGAAATGTTACTATTTAAATATTAAATTGTTTATTGTCAGAACATAATATTGTAGCGTCCGGCTGGACGCGTTGAAAGGATGGACGAGAAAGACGTTTACAGTCGTCGCTTTATTGTTGAAACTTACAATGATTGCTGTCGTCCGCAGCCACTCCAAAATAACAACAGGCTAGAGAGCCAAGCTAACAGGCTAATGCTAGCACTCGGGCTGACACACACACACACACACACAGCGACCTCGTGCTCTCTCACCCAGCCAATCACACGCTTGTCTTAAACCCAACAGTGCATTTTGGCAGCGCTGGTGAGGAGGAGCTAACAAACAGCAGTATTAGACTTCTGAACTCACTGTCAAGCTGTTTATACGTGAAATGGAAACGAACGTTAATGCTTATCGAATT
Source organism: Crenuchus spilurus (assembly GCA_036984385.1). Lineage (NCBI taxonomy): Eukaryota > Metazoa > Chordata > Actinopteri > Characiformes > Crenuchidae > Crenuchus > Crenuchus spilurus. Next base: position 10,675 of record BRDA01001050.1, on the reverse strand, counting down.
CTTTTGTCCCGGCTTATCATCGTCATCGAGGGAAAACGTATCGTGAAAAAATCGATATCGTTTTACCGCCCAGCACTAGGTCATAGTGTCGGTGTCTTAGCCTGCTGAGCCACTCGTGGCCCTTATATAGTCATTTTACATTTTTTAAATATTCAAATAATTTGAGATTCTGGATTTCTGATGTTGATGAGCTAAACTAAAATATGTCACATTATGTGATGAAAATCTGACAGTTTACCTTTTTGAAGTAAATGATGAACGTTAATAAAAATTTACATAACACTAAAATCTTTGGAGATGCACTAGTGATGTCATTTCTTGCTTTGACGGTTCACCAAATAGCTTCAATCCTAAATGAAATCATGTATTATAATGTGTGCTACAGGAAGCTCTGCCAAGACCAAAATAATGAATGGAGGGCTTAGAAGGTAGGTCTTCAGAAGCAGAGACAGGCTCTCCAAGCTGAATGGTAAACACTAACAGTCCAAGTTACCGCATTTGAATACAAAACAATTCAGCAGCACTCGTTTCATAAGCAATTGTTTTGGTACCCATTTTCAACCAAACCACACAGCGCTGTGATTTTAGGTCATTCAGAAGAGGTTTATTTAAGTGGATATAATCAGGGAGTTTTAAGTGGACCTGCCCACAACCACAACCAGGGCGTCATCACTGCCCTAAACTAAAAGTAACCAAACAACAAAGTCTACACAGAAATGTAGTGAAATAATATACATCCAATTCAGACTTAAACATCCCTCAAAAAGTCTACACTTCACAGGAATACACCAAGCACACACATAGTAAGTACTATAAGAAGAGGACAAAGGGTAGTGGTTAAGAGCAAAATGAGCTATACCTTTAAATTAGAACAAAACTTTAAGTGCTCATATGCCACCGACGTGTGAACCGCTGAGTGCAGGCCATGGCGCAGGGTAGTAACTGGTATTTGTAGAAGAGGTGGCAGTGGTTTAAACTGACAGCTCGTGAGCTGTGATGGCAGTAGGTGGTACATAACCTTTTCACATTCCTTTCAGAGCAGCTAGCTGGAAACCTGCAGAACCAGTAGGACTTTCAAAAAGGCCTCACACAAGATATTCAGGTCATATTACAGATTACGCAATAATTAAACATTCATGAAAAGGTACGTCCACAGTACAATGTAGAACACATGAATGAGGAGCGTCAGTCATGAGGAAATTACTTATTTCTTCCATGTTGACACAAAAACCTGGCTGAAGTGTCCTATACACGGCACAAACATTTAATTAAGGGAACAAGAATCTGTCTAAAATGACTAAAAACTGGGCAATAAACAATTGATTAAAACATTAAAATTGATTAAATTAACTTGTTTGTATAAATGATGCCTGAACCAATAAAAATGGCCCAAATTACTTAGATGCTAACAGCAATAATACACACTAATATATTACTTCACAATATACAGAGGCGTCAAGTTCTACTCCTTACATTTTAAAAACAGCCTCGTTATTTCTACATATTTCATTTTGGTTTGTCATCATTTAAAAAACTTCCAGATAAACTGCAGCATCCAGAAAGAGTGAATGTGACTGTGGTTGGATGGGAAGTATAAACATATACCATTCTGATACCCTATTGGTAAGCCATCCATCACACCTGCAC
>BRDA01001049.1:39275-50637 GCA_036984385.1 Crenuchus spilurus | reverse complement strand
ATTTACGCCGCCTCTACTGTCCGTACTACAGGCTAGTCATTTACGCCGCCTCTACTGTCCGTACTACAGGCTAGTCATTTACGCCGCCTCTACTGCCTGTACTACAGGCTAGTCATTTACGCCGCCTCTACTGCCTGTACTACAGGCTAGTCATTTACGCCGCCTCTACTGTCCGTACTACAGGCTAGTCATTTACGCCGCCTCTACTGTCCGTACTACAGGCTAGTCATTTACGCCGCCTCTACTGCCTGTACTACAGGCAAGACATTTAGACTGCCTCTACTGCCTGTACTACAGGCAAGACATTTAGACAGCCTCTACTCTCTGTACTACAGGATAGACATTTACACTGCCTCTACTATCTGCACTACAACATGGTGAACAGGGCTTCCACCCTAAAATATTGTACTATTTGTCCAGTTCTGAAGATGACTGCTTAGACATACTATTGCATATTTGGATAAAGGGAGAGTGTTTTTAATCCTATATAGGTTCACAATGAGATAAACAAAGAGCCATTTGAGAGTCAGCCCTAGTACAGTAAAGAACAACAGTTACCTTGGAGCTAATATTAGACTAGAAATCATATTACAGGCATGATAAAAGTTAATCTTTATGGGGATAATTTGTTAATCCAAAAGGTATAAAGTGAATATTTTATTTTCATTACATACTGATATACTGCCATATGTTCATTATTATATGCTAAAAATGAAGACATACATTAAATTAAATTGCTTTTCTTCAGAAGCGGTCTGTTGTTGCTTGACAACAAGAACATCTTACACAGTTATATGTGAAAACTGTGAAAAAAAATATTTTTACAGTTTCTGAACTGTTTTGAAAATGCCTGCTGCTCTTTACATTGTGTGTGAACTTCAGGGTGACTGGACCATTTACTACCATTAAAAACTAAGCATGTTTTTTTTCCTTCTCCTGAAATATCAGGATATCTGTTTTTGCAAACAAGCTCTTCGTTTCTTGACTATGTTATAAAATGTTAAATAAATCAATTATTGAAAAAACATTAGTACCTCATTTTCACATAATGCTACCCCACAAAAAGAAACAGACAGCTAACAAAATTACATCCCATGACAATTGATTTGTTAAAGGACTGTACAAGATTAACTTATTTTATTCCCTTTCAATATCCAATCCACCATTTTTAAAAAACCAATGCAGATATCCATCAATACTGATATTCCATCTCTATTTTGCTGGTTGCCCAAGATAATTAAAGTTTAATCAATAAAATCAAGGTTTCAGAGAGGACAGTTAAAGACTTGGGGACCTGTGAAGTCACCTGCATGAAATGCCAAGATGGACACTGCCCTACAAAACAAATTCACATTATGTGAATGTGTGTGTCTGGATAAACAAGTTTAAATTAATATTTCACATTTACTACCTAAACACTGTGTACTACATCTGAGATTTAAATAACATAACTGTAAATGTATTACCACAAGTCTCTATGACAAAAGACAGAGAAGGGATGAAATGGTCCATCAAGTCTTGGAGTGGGAGTATGATGCAGAAGGACAGCCCCTATGAGGCACATGAGTGTTTTGTAAAAACCTGTATTATTTAGGTGAATGCAGTCAAAATGTACCCAGCTAACACACTCAGCATAACAATAAGATCCCACTTTGTGCAAGTTCATGACCTGAATCTAATTAAAATGCCTACCAGTGTCAAAAAGCCAGCAACAGCAGACATTATTATATTCAGGTGTTGACTTAATGATATGCAACACGGACTCCTGGGCAAAAAAAAAAGTCAGATGCAAAACTGCAAAATATTAAGCTTTTATATTTTTCAATTTTTTCACATTTTCTCACTCATTTACCTTGTGATTTACAAGAAAGCATTTAGTAGATGTCTATTTGTAGATATCCAGCACTCCTGCTTCTATTTAGAAGCTTGTTCTAATTCCTGTGACATCAGGTGTGCTCAGATGACCAAATAACCACTAATCTTTACTAGCATTTTCGCCCAATAGTTCATTTCAGTGACAAGCAGTTACCAACCAATATTGGTCCACCATCAGGTGGAGATTTTACTTAATTACTTCTTGATCATTTGAGGTTATGGCCATAAATATTTAGCAATTTTGTGTGTTGCCCTTTTTTGCCCAGGAGTGTTAAATTATGTCCCTCTTATTTCTCCTTACTGGTAAAGCAAAACAGAGTGTTCATAGTCTTCACTCTGTCTCAGAAATTGCGTTCAGCTCTTTTGCAGCTCATCTCAGAACTGAGTACAACATTGTCATCTAAGATTCATTAATGATATTATCACTATTAAGAACACAGTAGTGCTCAGTGAATGTGCTGATACACACACACACACACACACACACACACACACATACACACACACACAACAAACCACTTCCTACTTCCCCGTGATCTCTGCAGTCAAACAGAATGAACAAGAGAATCACACGGATCATTAAGAAAATATTAACCACCTAGGGAACGCAATTTCACAAGAAGCAAAGAAATGCATATATAATTGGAGATTTCATCAAGACTCCTGGGGGGATGGGAGGAATTACACAAACGAGTTCCAGAGTATGGAAAATGAATGAAGCAAATCAACGCTATGGGTGAGAACAGGCCCTGTCAAAGTCCTTTTTCTTATTCTACATGTATATTCTTTCTCTCAATCCCTCAGCCTCTCCAATCCCCAGTTCCTAAACCATTCTGCCCAAACCATTCTAGTCCACTCCTTTCTCTCTCTCTCACCCTCTCATTTTTTCTCTTTAAGCAGTGTTTTCATGGTGAGCTAGGCCTCTGCACCCTGACAGTGATGTTCAGCTCTTTCTGAAATAATCAGTCCTTCGCTGTTCACTCAGAGTAGCTCCTTACGCCAGTAAGGCCTCTGCCTACAGACAGTTGTCATGCAGACGTTTTGAACTCTGCGCTGTGCCCTGATGGGACCCGATGAAAAGAAAAGTGACCTAGTTTCTGACAAGCAAACAGTCTAACTATCTTACTTTAAAAGAAATATTGGTCAGGGATGAGACTGTATTGAGACGAAATGCAACAAAACGGCAAAGACATATGAACTTGAATGTTGAATGGTGCTTGAATGTTTGTGAACTCTTTAGAGCCTTCTGTACGTGTGTATAAATATGCCGTAAACTATCATTTTTACACATACTAAAATAACCTAATTAAAAGACAAAAAATATTACACTTTGTCATTTATGTATTGAAAATAAATACAAAATTATATATCTGAGTGTCAAAAGTATGTGAACCTTTCAGCATCTGTACCCTCAGTACCCGCTTTGTGCAGAAGTAACTGCAACTACACATTCCCACTAAATGTTAATCAGCCTTGTATATACACAATAGCTTGGAGGAATTGCAGCCCATTTCTCCATAAAGAACAGCAACATGGGTGAACTGCCTCTAAGGGTGGAACTATTCAAACATTTTTGGCTACATTTTGGCTAAATGTAGTGTAGAATGCACATCACATCTATGTGTAGTTAAATGTTTGCATGCATTTCAGTATCACCTTAGACCACTAGAGGGATGCACTAGGTGATGGTCATAAGGGCCTACAGCAAAGCATGCACTGTGGTTCTGGGAACATACTGGCTGGCTCTTAATCCTCTGGAGTAGACACTGCCGCCAGCGGTATATTAACAAAATTCCATAAAAGCACTTACATAACTCTACAAGATTTTATCCTAGAAACAAACCTAAACATACCTCGGAAACCTGAAAGTGTTTACTTTTCAAATAAATATAGCTTGAATTTAAATATATTTTTAGATTCTGGTGAGAGAAGCATAGTTAAGCAGTGATACCCTGTTCAGCTCGAGTCAGAGCACGGTACAAATGACACAATCCGTCATTCATATGATAATGACATGGACACTCTGGACATTTCATTGGACGATTAGTGGCCAAGGAATGTGTGCAAAAACCTATTTTAATCTCTTATAAACAAAAGAGTGCTCACCTGAACAAAGACCTCTCACCTATCTCAAATATTCAATCTAGGAACCACTGAATGAGTGAAACAGATGTTAACTCACATTTGATAAGCTTTAGAAATAAAACCACATGCAATTTCTAAAAACCATTCTACTACATTATACTATTGGAATGACAAGGGTGTAGCCAACACCTCTGTTTATTCAGTTCTGAGCTCAAAAGTCTTGGCTAGAAATGCCGAGTGTGTTTTTTCATAATACATCAGCACATCTGAAAACAGGTTTTTGGAAAGTCTAAGTTTAGAGCATATTTAATCAAAATATAGATCTATGACACTCTTACTGTTTTGCAACTGTTGTTGCTGAGTTTGTGTTGAACAAAAGCCTTGTAGCACTTGGGAGAAAAAAATAATTTTAGATGGGTGTAATTAGTTAAAAAAAAAAAAAAAAAAAAGTCAAGGGATGTCAGACTACATCAGAGTGTCTAACAATCCCTCAGACTAAAGAGGGTAAATGCAAACACAAAACGGCAACACAGAACATTGTTCAGCATATGTTTGCTGGGTCATAATTCTGCAGTTTCTTGTCTGGATATAACTATTCATCATTTGAGGTAATACTATTTGCACAAGGCAAAAACATTTGTATATAAAATACTGCAACAAATACAAACACCTCCCAGTAGGAAGATTCAGTTTGGATGTTTTATTGGAAGTGCAAAAAGAACATTTCTATCCACAGTTGTGCAACAAGAGCATTTTTTATCAGAAGCACAACACCCTGTGCTGGGAATGTGGCAATTTACTCTGGATCTGCACAGTGAGCTTTCTGCATTGAGTTGAATGAAGGACGATGGGAAGAATGTGGTAGTTTCCATGCTCAAGACAACAAGTCTGCTGTTTGCCATAAAGTGAATGCCATTAAATTCTGTACAAAATTCTCCCAGTGTATCATTCATGTTCCACGTGGTTCTTTATATAAAACATTTGAATTATAATAATCTGTAATGTATTGATATTTTTTTTGCAGACAGAGAATGCAGCAGAATACCCAAAGTTGAGTGCCTAAAGTTAGTCAGTAAAATGCAAGATATATTACTGGGATATTGAGAAACTGTTAAACGTTTTACATGTGTCACAGTTAAGGCCAACTTACAGTCCAGGTGAAAAGTATTGGTCAATAAAAAATTACGTAAAAGAGAACAACTGTGTGTTAGGGTGTTGCAGATCTCATTAATACTTTAAAAAAATGTCACCTGGACTATAAAGTGTCATCTCATATCCTAATTAGGTTAGACAGTCAGTATTTTGAGATTTCTAAAGTCAAGACATGGGACAATTCAGACGATTCTACATGCCATTAAATGACTCATGTAGTCAAGTATTGGAAGACTGGAAATCTTAAATCATTGTAATCATGTCAAAACATCTAACTAGAAAAGTTTCAGAAAGGATTCATCAGTGATTGTTGATCATGCTGTACTAGCCACCACACTAGAAAAATCACATCTGAAGGGTTGTAGTATTTACTATTTTTAATTGAATGTGTGCCTGAGGTTGTATATATTATTTTTCAGCATTACACATATAGTCCTAGCTCCAGCAACTTGGATAATTTTACATATTTGTGTAGATTTTTGTATTTTATCCTCATACCACTATTACAAAGGAACAGAAGTGAAATAAAGCAGATATATTTTATTTTGGCCTGTATTGTACTGATTAAGCAGAGTGCAGATCAAAGTGTCTCTAATCCACAGTTCTGCCTTGTTTCACAATAATCAGACAATTCTGAGCTGATCGCTATAACAATGACAAACACACTTCATCTGAGGAAATTAAGGTTTAATAAATGTTTGTAGTTTGTGCCATTATTTGTTAGGATCATGTGGTTATGAAGACAATGTTTTCAATAGTGCATCACTGCCTATTGTTTGTCTTGTACGATGATTCTGTAGGTTGGCACCCTGCGCATCAAGCATCAAGGCAAAAAACTAAATTAAACCACTCATCCTCTCCTCTGTAGAAGGTTATCCACTTTTTTGATAGCAGTCTTTATTGCAATCTTAATGAATATAGTGATGGGCCCTCAGCTGCAGTTCTGACAATATCCACATCCCTTGCTTAAATAACCTCTCTCCAACCACACATCTAGAAGTAATCATTAATTAAAGTAAAAGAACCAACTATTTCAAATCTTTAATAATCATGACTCATCAGAGGCCAAAGTAAAATCTGAAGCTGTAGAGAGCACACAGCCTACACTGAATGAATTAAAACAGCAAGAAGACTGAAGAGGGCTATATGTATTCTGAACTATTCAGTACTATGTTTTGACATTGTGATTAGTGTAGTGGCGCAATCTATGTAATCTGACCAGGGCCCACTGGAGCAATTCCTTATAAACAAACTGTTTACTGTCAGGCCACAGAGTAAACAACTCGGGTTCTTCCTGTCAGTGCATTTCTAGACGAGTGAATTGCTGGAATACAAAAAAAAAAACAAAAAACAACAGGTCAGCTATGTCTGCTTAAAAGACCTCCGACTCAGTCACAGGTCAACTGATATGCTTCGATTAACCATGTTGTCAAAAGGTCATACTCCAGCCACAAGCTGGAGTGTAACAAGAATTAGGATCCTGGATTATATAAAAAACCAACATCAGCACAATATTCAGCACTGCCGAAACCACTAATATCCAAATGCAGTTACTGTTTGTTCACCTTAAACAAACATGTATTCACTACTACCATGTTTGGGGTCACCCCTCATTAAACTGAACATTTTACATCACAACACAAACTTTTACTTGAGAAGGAAATTATTTTATTCATTTGTTTGGACACCAGGATAAAATCCACAAATGCTGCTGCTGCAGAGTCTTTTATAGTACCGGTAGAAGGAAAAACATTTTTTAGCTCAGTTTTGGTGTCTCCCACAAGTTGTTGACAGTGAGTTTCTAGACTTTAGTACGGCCGTTTACTCTCCAGCAGAAGAATAATATATATTTAATGCAAGGCAAAGTGGTGACACTTTCCTACCATAGAAGATTGAGTATTTGGAGCAGCAGCATTTGTGGATTTTATCGTAGCCTTAAAAAGTCTAGAAAACAAAAAGTCTGACAATCCAAATTTTTGAGCAGTACTGTACATATTCCCTTAGCTTCAGTGCTACCAAGCTTGAAAGTTCAGTTGCAGTGAAGAACAACAATATATAGAAACACATCACTATGCACAACATTCATACAAATGCAGAGAAATAAAGCAGTCGCAAGGGAGTTCTAATATGCACATTCGGTTCTTTATCAAATCTTAGCATCAGATGGAAATAATAATAACATAAGTGTTAGGGAGAATATTGCATCTCTGCATTAGTGATATATTACACTTTCTAAAAGCAATTTCACTGCCTTGTTCAATACCCTGTGGGAGGTCATCTTTGCATTATAATCTTACTTCAGAAGCACTGAAAAGTACTTTTAAAATAACTCTTAAAGCTGCAGAAGAGTTTAAATATTCTATTAATTGACAACGCTTGGTGTGACAGTATTTAGAACAGAGGAATATGACATTATGAGGCTGTCACAACCATGAGCAGTCATTAATAATGCTTCTGTAAAGCATTTGGCTCCCACACTCTGCTGCTGCATAACAGCACAGAGAACAGAGCCAGTTACAGAACACACCTACAGTTCTGACTAGTCTAGCCCTGACTAGGAATAACAATGATCTGGAATCATGTTTATGTATTTCACATACAAAAGAAGCACTACTGTTTCATAATGCAGTGCTGCAACAGTTAACGTTTGGTGTTTTATATGCAATAGACCTCCAGGTCCATGCCACGGTAAAACTAATTGCATTAACCCATTATACTTGTGCCATATCCAAAAAATCAGACCAGATTCTGATGAAGCATGATATTAAAACCATGACTGACTAATTTCATTCATTCATCTATCTATTAATCACTTATATCATCAGTACAGCAACTGAATAATGAATTAGTGCATGTAGTGCAAGGATTACACAATCATGCAACATGGATCCTTCATTCACAAGTCCTCTACCCACACCCACAGTGATCAATACATACACATCCATTGAGACCAGTCCTTTCCCAAAGAAAAAGAGGCTCCAGTGAGGTAGAGAGAGGTAGGAACAGAAAGGCTCATTAATTATGAAAGTGAATCATCAGAAGCATGGCACTCGGCGCTGCTTGTGCTGCTTTGCCTCTTTCGTTCTCAGTATTATTCTCTCTCTCTCATTCTCACTCTCCTCTGCATTCATTTTTCCGTTTGCAACAGAGCAACTGAGAGCTAAGCAGAAGCCATATTCAAAACAGCATTACGGAAAAGGCAAGAGTGAGAGCTAATGAGAATTGTGGCACATCCAGCATTCACCAGCTTTAGAAAATAACAGTTTATGGTCAATTTGCCAGAATGAATACTTTCAGTTGCAGACAACACACATACACACAGTTGCTTTAGTCTGATCTTTTTTATCACAGAAAACAGCTGGAGAGCTCAGTGCCAGACACAAATAACACAGAAATGATTAAATGAAGCTGGACTGTGTATGTTTGTTGCGGTGTCATTTATGTGCATGTACACACCATCTGTAAACACAAAAATTACACACTGCGAGCGGCCAGAAAAGTGGCTATTGATGCATTTGTGTACGTATGCCTTTGCACTTTGAAGAGAGCCACACACCAAGCACAGTTATTTACATGCAAATGAGAGGACGAACCTGTGGGAGCTGAAGATCTTTGGGGAATAGGGGACAGGGTGCACCTCACTTACCAAAGATATTCGTGGAATGTCCTTTCTTAGCGATGGGCTTGAGCTCGTTGTGTCCCCAGCCATACTGCCTGTAGCTGTCCCACGCATGCTTCATCATCTAGTGAGGCAGAGATACAACAGGGAGTTAGCCAAGCTCATGAATACAAAACAGCATCTTGGCGCAGCCTCGACACACAAACACAATGGATGTCTCAACTGGATCTGTAACAGGGAGTGCACAGGGCCAAAGAATACAATAATGATGAGGCACGGCAGGGCCTTCAACCTTGATGACATTTTCAGCCCATATCCTCTCAGATCAAGGTGGCCGCTATGAGCTTCTCTCATTTCATGCAACAGTAGCAGTCATAAAAAAACAAAACCAAAGCAGATGATTGAACTCTGGTGTATTCTGTAATGTCCAGTGATGCATTTTAGGCCTTCAGTCAGAGCAAGTGATTCAAAGATGTCTTTTACTCAGTAGACCCTGCTGTGCCTATGACCCTTTCTGCTGCACTGTCTTCCAATTCACCAGCCAGCAGGACTCCTTCTACACATCTTACTTTGTGTGGATGTGCATTTCAGGATGAATTAACTGTTAAAAGATTGTACTGCTATGATTACTCTTATCTTACAATGATCTTATTCCATTATGCTCTGTTAATTGCTGTGTGCTTCCTTCTTAGCGAAGAGATTTTAATAGTAAAATAAAAGATTAAAATGTCAAAAACCTAGATCTTCTGAGATTCTTAGTCCCAATCATGCAAAAATTGTTTCATCATCCTAACACATACAAAAGTACATGTAGAAACTTATCACAGTAAAGGCAGCTAAATATTCTCAGCACATTTCTTTTTACTTGTATACATGTGTGAGGGCTGGTTTCTAATGTCCCAAAAGCCCCTGGAGTTCATCTGGCTGTGTTCTTGGTATTATTAGGGGCGACCATCCTGAACACAGGGCCAGACTTTCTTTTGCAGCTCACAATCTACAACCTCCTCCAGTACCCACGAGGGAGTCGGGCTAGTGAAAAGAAAAGCCAATAATTTCATTGTGTTCCTGGCTACACAACTTTCCATGACGCAAGCTGCGCAGGCCAAAGATTATTTAATCATCATGCTGTGACACAGCTTGTTTCTCCCCCCACACATTTCCTAAGGAACTATTGAACTGATCAAGAATAGGATCTCTCATTCCTCTGAACTGCTAATTAATTCAATTAATATATAATGCATTAGTTACTGTGGCTGCTCACTATGACCAGTAATGTGATTATCCTACAAAAAAAGACAATCACATTGTATTTGCAGTAAACCAGAGGCTGCAGGAAAACCTAATTTCCAACTATTCCATACCCTCACTCTGCAAAGATGTACTTTCTCTGGTAGAATTCAACTACAACATCTTTAAATTGTTTCATGTACAGTTTGAGACCACTGTATAGGCTTCTGGTGCTCTGTCTTAGTTACACCATAGTGGAGACTTCTAATTTGTTTTCTGAAAAAGAAATAGGCTGTCAGCAAGGCCATGGTTTTGGAGCTCACTATTGTGACATTTCTTTCTGCCTCAGCTAAACATTGCGTCCTCAGGAGTCTCATATCAGCCTCCTACCTGCATTGTTTTCACCACATACTATAATCCAAGTTGTGTTTACCGAGCTCAAACATCTCCTAATGTAGTCATAAAACCTTACAGATGGTACTGTACCTCAAAAAACATGTGGCTCTGATTATGTCTGAACATCATTTCCTATGTTATACCACCATCTCCCATCTGGGAGTACATTTAAATCAATCATAACGTAATCATAATGACACGTGCTTATACTGAATATGACAAAATGTATACAATAGAACTGAAGTGAACGATATTCAAGGCTCTTTTGTTAATCAATTCAAAACTTTCTAGCTGTCTAGTACTATCTGAGCATGACAGGTAACTGACAGCCTGCAGATGTTGTAAGTCCATCTGTGAAGTCTCAAACAACTGCTGAAACATTATTTCTGGGCTCATTTAATAACTTCAACAAGACTGGAAGCAATTCTAATACTAAACAGTTTTAGACATTCTTACAGCATCGTACTTCTGTTCTCGATTCAATTTAATCACTGCTGACAGAACCACAGACTGACTCAATAACTGACTGACAATCACGTACTAGCTGTCTCACAGACAGACAGACAATCACGTACTAGCTGTCTCACAGACAGACAGACAATCACGTACTAGCTGTCTCACAGACAGACAATCACGTACTAGCTGTCTCACAGACAGACAGACAATCACGTACTAGCTGTCTCACAGACAGACAGACAATCACGTACTAGCTGTCTCACAGACAGACAAACAATCACGTACTAGCTGTCTCACAGACAGACAATCACTTATTAGCTGTCTCACTGACTGACAGACAATCACTTATTAGCTGTCTCACTGACTGACAGACAATCACTTATTAGCTGTCTCACTGACAGACAATCACTTATTAGCTGTCTCACTGACAGACAATCACTTATTAGCTGTCTCACTGACAGACAATCACTTATTAGCTGACCGACTCAATCAGTTAGTAACTCTCAATCACTGACTGACTGATACAATCACTGACAATCACTTACGGGCTGT